>NW_019104787.1:0-25575 GCF_001995035.1 Momordica charantia
GGACCTCGGCCARGTTCACCTCRGCCCTCATACTTAGCATCTGTCAACGCTAGTGGTGGTGATCTCGGCGGTCCGAGCTGGGCATGACTCATGAGTCATCTTGGAGCACCAATAGGGGTCCTCCACATGTCCAGGGTATTCTCTTCCCCAAACAATATTATATATTTGTAGAAAAGGGATACCATATATATTTTCATAGTTTTTGTTTTGACTCTGATTATTTTCCAAATTGTAATGAAGAATTATTGTATTTATTTAAAACAGAGAAATTTAGGAAAGTGGAATTAATCTTAATATTGATTTCCAAATGCTTTAGTTCATTAAAGCATATAAAATTTAAATATTATATTATGTCCTAAATTTTAATGTTTATTCAATTTTGATCGTTAAACATTTTGTTTTAATTTATCACAAACGAGAGGGATAGAGCTAAGACTTAGAATTACGATTCTAGACAAAACGAACATAGCAAGCAGTAATTGACAAGAAAAAAGATTTACAATCTACAAACATAGCTAAACAGTAATTGACATATATCTCCAATCAAAAGGTTGTAAGTTCGATCCCCATCCCCAAATGTTGTACTAAGAAAAAAGACTTACAGTTTACGACCTAGTATGATTTTAAACATGCCAATATTTTATTCTAGTCTTTAACTTCATTATTCTAGTTTTTATCAGTAATTCTTTAATAAATTATTTAATGACAACTCTGGTTTGAACCAATCTAGGTTGAATTTTCAAATAGATTTATGTTTTTACCACGAGTAAACTAGTTTTTTCATGAAAATTCTAGAGACTAAAATAAAATATTTCTAAATTTAGAGATCACCAAAATATACAAAATAAATATGAAAATTTAAAGAACCAAAATAAGATTTGCTTCATGATAAATTATCTCACACTAATAGATTTTGGGGGATAAAAGCAAATCACATACATCTTTCATATATAATTCAATATTATATTGCAAATTTACATTTTAAGTTAAAAGTAATTGGTTGGCCCATATGAGTTGATTAATACTTTGCAAAACACTCCCTTTGCTAATATGTCATAAAACCATAGGTTTTACTTTTAATTTGCATTAAAAAAGAATATCTTTTTCTTTACAACAAAGTAAAACATAGGCTTGTTTAAATTATAAGGGAGGATCTTTGAAATCACATTAAATAATTATAACAGTATACTTTTTAACATAATTAGCACTTTTATACTTTTATATCCATGGTGTATATATTTGTTAAATTAAACTGGTTAAGGTATTACTGGAAGAATTTTATACAGGATAGAGGTTTGAACCAACATCCAAATTATCTAAATGGTAACATTCTAAAAAAAAAGTATATATTTTATAATTGTGACACCGAGTAGGGAGGAGAGGTACATGAATGAACCGATACCACATTTGAATAAGAGGAATCCTTAGATCATGCAAAAATCTTAAAAGAATTGATAGTCACTATTGTACTAACAAAGTGCACTTTCTTTCCAAGTTAAGTGTGCTTGCCTTGGAACAATCTACGGTTGAGTGATCTCCTAAAAGGACCCGTGTCGTGAAATATTATTTTTCTCGAAGATTATCAAAATCATTTTTAAAATGCCTGAAAAGTAATTTATTTTATCCACAAACTCACCCTCTATATATTATCTTGTGTTTCAAATAAAAAAATCATAAAAAAATCATTATAAAATCACAAAATCCCAAACTCTACACTAGAATATCAAAATATAAAGTTAATCATTACAAGATAATATGAAATGTAATTCTTTTTGTTTTGGTGAAGCTTCTTGAAGAAGTGGGATTAGTCAATTTCCAAAAACATTATTCTCTTTATTAGGTGGAAATGCCATTATATGGTCTCTTGAAAAATCATTGTGTTTTTTGCCTTCTAAATTCTATGCCTTTTAAGCTTTGTCCCACAAATCAATTGTATGATAGCATGGGAAATCTATAGAAAGAGAGGTTTATTTTTTTTATTAAAAAAAAAAATATATATATATATATATATATACTCTAAAAGTGTATTAGGGAGTGCTATTAAAATAAATATTTTTAGCAAAAAGTATTTAATTATACGTAATTTAATAAAAAAAAATCTAATGATGTTTAATTAGTTATACACTTCCAAAAATACTTTTTGAAGTGTTTTTGTAATTTACTTAAGTTAAAACCTTCTATAAGTACTTTACCATCAAGTACTTTAAGGTGTTTTTGATTTTTTTCAAAGGCATGGTAAATTATCACTTTTAAAATCTCAATAAATTACATACATTCATAAAATAAATATATATTTTTACCATATATGCTTAATCTATATTTTCTTAAATCATTAAATTTCTCTGGCTATCAAATGATTTTGTTTCAACTTTGAAGTTTTAAAATTTAAGTTTCTTTGATAATATTTGCTTCATTTATTTAAACTTTCAATTTCGTTATTAAATGTTTCTCTAAATAGACTAACAATTGAAACAAAATTTTGTAAATCAGCCCTAATTTGTTTAAATCAGAACTTACAAATTTGAGTTAAAGAATCATATTTTTGTGAATAAACTTATTTTTCTAAAAATAATAGAAAATCAAACATAGTCCATATAATTCATAATCCAAAATATGGTTAAAAGTAGCAAAAAGAAGGAAAAGAAAAAAGCCTAAAAATGGTCAACTACTTAAAAGTAAATGAAAAGAGAAAATTGAAAAGGAAATGAAAATATCAATAAAAAAGAAAGATACTTTATTGTGTGTATATATTTATAATTTTACCATAAGAAAAATACAAGAGGATTAGAAGTTTAATTGGGTGTTGATAAAGTTTTTTCCCAAGTTGTCCCCATGCAATGGGATTTTTCAATTGTTAATTAAAAGATAAACAAACAACCAAACACATAAGATATTTTGGTGCTTTTTGTCATTTCCATGGCAAAGCATAATTAACTACTCCACTAATTAACTTCAATAATATTTCCTTTGACTCATCAACTTTATGAACACATATATATATTTTAATTTTTTAAGGAAATGATGGTCCTTATCCTTTCTATTACAATTTGTTGGGATATTCTTATTGGTGGTAACAAGTAATATGAATTATAAATGTGACAAATTATTTATTAATGTGGTATATGAGCTCCCTGATGTAATATTTTAAATATTTTAATGAACATAGGAGAGTTTGACGAGTTACGTTTGATTAAAAATTTTGAATTTGAGTCAAACCGAGCATAGCTCTGGTTAAGACACCTATCTCAAAAAAAAAAAAAATCTGAATTTGAATTAGGTTAATTATAAGATATGAAGACTTTCATTCTTAGAAGAGATTATATATGTATTTTTATCTACTAAGTTGTGCTCAAATTGACAAATAATATAGGAAGTAACTGTGTAAAACAAAATTTTAAAAACATAGAATCAAATTGAAATTGAGGGTTAAGTTAAAAAATGTAAGTGAATAAACTATATATTTTGATTCATAATTATGTGTGAAAAAATAACAATCATTTATATATTATGTGAAAAATGACAATCATTATAGATATAAACGTATCATTATAAATTAGTATTAGAACTATGAACACAATATTATTAAGTTAGTATTTTATTATAAAAATAACTAGTAATATGGTACTTTTGAATCATTCCTACTATGTACAAAAATAAATGATTACCAATGTAACATATTTATAATTTAATAAGCATATTTATAAATAAGTTTTGTAAATTTTAACTATAAATTTAGTAAGGTGTATCAATTCACCTTAAACTTTAAAAAATATTGGAATCTTTTAATTACTTTAAACTTGTACAAATTATCATGTTTATCTTTTAATAAGTCTTGATTTGAATAATTGTTAATATATATTCTCATATGCGTTCAATATATTAATGGTAGATCCAAACTTAATTTTGTTGAAAATTTGATTAAATTGGAAAAGGTGAGATTTGAGATATTCTTGCATTATTTTTGTTAAAATTGAACAAATTGTAAAAAGTATCACGTCTATCTATTTATTTTTTAAATTTAAATAATATCTTTAAATACTCAAATTATTAATAAGAAACAACAGTAAAATGCAATAGAATGGAATGATTTTCTGAATAGTCGGGAGAAGGAAAATAAATATTTAAATAACGAGCATACCTCAACCGTAATTGGCATATATCTCTAACGATTGTGAGTTTGATCCCCATCCTAACATGTTGTACTAAAATAAATATCTTAATTCTACGCCCGAACAAATATACAGACTGAAAGTTTAAGGTAAAAATTGATACACATGGGAGAATAATTAACTTTTTATGTAAAAATTGATACAAATATCCATCTTGGTCCTTGTTATTTTCAAAAAGTTTGCTTTGATCATTATACTTTAAAAAATTTACCAATTTGGTCTTTATTTACGAAATTTGACACAAATTTTATATATAATGGAAACCATTTAATACATATTTATAGCAATATTTCAAGAAATTTAGTGGGTGAAATTTCATGCTAAAATTATAATTGAAAACATATATAAAAATAAAAATAAAAGGACCAAAATAGTAAATTTTTTTAACCATCATGGGTGGCTTAATATTAGTCTAAAGGGGTCAACGTAGATTAGAAAGATTGTGAATCAAAATAGACGCATTAAAAGTATAAAATAAAAAAGGAATAAAAATTAAAAGTACAGGATTAAAATACGAAAATTAACAAAAGGCGAAATTACATTTTTTAGTATTTAAATTTATTATAATTAAACTACACCAATAATATTAAAGAATCTTAACAAGTATAGAAATTTAAGTGGCAACAACAACAATACTAATGTGGAAATCTTTTTTCTATATGATTTCCATTTAGTTTTAGCTATTATCAATGTCATTTAAAAACGAAAATTGTAGTGGTAGAAAAATCTTTTATGTTTTTCAAAATATGTCACATTTTCTAAATTTTCAAATATAGCAAAAAATTTCATTCATATCAATAGTATATTAGATGTATATTAAATACATATTGTACAGACACTAATATTAGTAATATAACAGATGCATGCATGTATATATATATATATATATATATATATATATATCTCAGTAGCTAGATATTAGCCAAATATGTTACAGATATATATAATTAGGATAAAGTTGTCATTTTAAAATTGGACCTCCATCTTTTCTTTAAAGTAATATAATTAAAAAATTAAATATAATTATTATTTTACTAATCTTAACAAATGTTTTTGACATATTTACGTCTACCCTCGCATTTATTTTCAGTCATATCAAACCAAACTTAAAAGAACTTTTTTTTGGGTAGAAAACAAAGGCAAGTGCGTGTCAAGGAAACAGTAAAAAGATAAGGCATTAGATGGAAAGAGAGATTATAAATAAATAAATAAATAAATATAATATATATATATATATATATTTTTTTTTAATTATTTAGTGTCAAAGAACATAATTATATGGTAGAATAGAATAATTTCTTTTGAAGCCCACGAGAGTTGGAATAAAGCATAAATATCTAACAACACCCACGTTTCCCTTTACTTCACCAAACCTCTCTCTTTCTCTCTCTCCAAAGAATAAAAATGGAATGTAAGAGAGAGAGAGACATAAAAAGCATACAAAAAAGAAACAATATATATTATGTAATATATCAATCATTCACGTAAGATAAAAAGCAAATCCAATAAAAAAGAAAAAAAGCAAATCCAATTAATTTTTTTACCGACAATTTCGACATTTACGCCGATCTGAACATCTGATTAATGTATATATCTCTAATGAAAAGTTGTAAATTTAAAATTTCATTCACGTTGTTGAAGTAAAATAATAAAAAATAAAAAATGACAGTCACTCATTCTCTCTCTCTTATTATTATTATTTTTTAATTTTTTTGAGTTAAACATGGATGTTTTAACTTCTCCTCAATTTTTATCTTCTTTCGATTTTATTTCTAATAGTTTTGAAAATTCACAATTAATTTATTCTATAGAAAAATATGGTAAATTTTGTTTATAGAAAGTCAAATGTGTCATTAAATTATAATTTTATTAATATAGTTAGATATGTGGGCTTGTCAGTTAGATGTGACATTTGGAAGAAATTGATTTGTTAATATGAGTCGAAATTTTGTTAGATGGACCAATTGAAATTTATTTATCCAGCAGTATTGTTCATGTGTCTAAATTTTAACAATTGTTTCTAATAAAAGGACCTAAATGAGAATTTTTGATATATTAAAAATAAATTTGAGAATTTAAAAAAATTTAACATCAAAATAAAATTACTTAGAAAATTAAGGATTATTTGGTATATTTAACCCATTTTAACTTCACATTCACATTTTTATAGGATATGAAGTTTTTATTCCGAGTCTATCAAACTTTTAAACTTTTTAATCTTATAATCTAAATCTTGAATTTTTTTTTTTGTTACTTTTTCATTAACAACAACAACTAAAAGTTTGGCCAGACATTTTTTTCAAATAATTTATATTTTTATTGTTTGTGTGGCATAAATGATATTTTTATTATTAATTTTAAAATTTAAAAAAGAAAAATGTTTGATTAAACACAACATATTATATATCCAAGAAATTAAAAAAGAAAAAAAAATCCTTTTCCTTCCTCATCTTCAATCATCAACCTAGAAAAAAGAGATGAAAAGAAAAAAGGAAAAAAGAAAAAGAAAACCTTTATTCTTTTCTCCTCAACCTTCGGTTCAATAATTATGGAAAAAAGTTTTGACATTACTTCTTATTTTCAAAGCATAATGTAAGGAAAAAAAAAAAAAAGACACCAAAATCATTTCATAGTTCATCATTCAATTCTTATATTATTTCCTAAACTTTCAAATATTATGTTGTTGTAGTCCTCAAAATTGATAGAAAGGTTAATTTAGTCAATTTTATTAATATATTTATATAAAATGAAGCAAATTTAATATGGACTCGTGTTATGTGACTCAAATCATGAACAAGAATTTGAAGCCACTGTCAGATTTCAAAACGAGTTTAGGTTTCTTTTAAATAATTATTAAATCAAAATTAGAAATAATTTTTTATGCAAAGTTTCAAGATGGAAATGGCGAAATTAAGATTGATTTAAATATTATTTTAGTTTATATACTTTTAAAATATTTATTTTGGTATTTATACTTTCAATTTTTGTTCATTTTAATTCATTATATTTTTAAAATATCTGTTTTATTTCTTGTATTTTTAAAAAGTGATAACTTTAAAATTTTAATATAAGTTTTATATTTAATGGAACTCTTAATACAAATTTATGGCTACATATTTCAAAAAATTTAGTGAGTGATGCTAAAATTTTTTTATCGAAATAAATGAGATGAGAATGAAAATAAAATACTAAAATGGTCACTTTTAATAAATACAGGGGCGTACCAAAGCGAACATGTGTAACTATGAAGACTGTTAAAAGTACATGAACTAAAATAAACTAAAATCGAAAGTACAAGATCGAAATAATATGACATGGCCCGTCATAAAAGAAAAATCTAATTTTTTTTTTTGAAGAACCAAATTACTGAAATGCCATTACAAAATATTACCTCATTGTTTGATAATTTCGTCCTCGAAATTTAGCCAGGACAACGATTAAAGCTACTAAAGGCACTTAATAAGGATCTAACCTTTACTTCCCCCAATAACCTCTTTCATGACATAATTCCTCAATTTTTTTAAAGAAGGAAATTACTAAAAAAAAATCCAAACATCTCACAGATTCATATAGAGGTAGGAATTTATCAAACGAGTCACAATCCTTTAAATATGTCATGAGTCCATTGATGAGAAGAGGCTAGAGAAAGCTCGAAACCAAATTCCTACATTGATGTTATTTCAACTACATCAAATGATCGATCTTTCAAATCGGTCAAGACTCCACTGCCTGAGGTTTAAGTGGACAACCCGACAAATACACATCCACAGGAATTAACTTATTGACTTCTCAAACAATGCTGTAAGAATCGGTACTCAACATTCCTATTCCTCTCCTAACTTTAGGTATTTTCTAAATTAATTTAATCGTGAAATAAATAAGATATCATGACGTGTGTATCTAGGGAATAGTTGCTTCCAAGTGAAATGTCCCTAGATACACGCATATATATATTTATTTATTTTGAGTATACAGATACAATTGAGTGTTGTTGTTTTAAGGTCAATCTATTTACCCGTCTAGATAATATTTTTCTTATTCATCAATACGTCTGACTCTTATATAATATTTAAACCTTTAAATTTATTAAAAATTGAGATAGGATATAAAAAAAAAAGATGTTCTATTCTAGTTAAGCTCATACCAACCACTTTGTTATATAATTAATACTATTTCTTGGTACATTGGATTCCTAGTGTCTCTCATGTGTGCTTTATAAAATGTCCACATTTATATGTATGACAATTACTATTATTTTTTGGACTCTATTGCCTTTATAATTTGCCCACACCCTATATTCCATGCATTGAAAACACCCAACCTCTCTTACAAAATTGCCCTCTCTTTTTTGTCAAACCCATTTTAGCTGTCTAATAATTCAACTTAACATCACTTCATAAATGCTAAAAAGTCTAGTTGTTCAAACTCTCTTGTATTATTAATACATACAACTCCCTCATGTACCTTTCGAATTCTCGAAAATGATTGATCGAGCTCTCTATAGTCGTTCATTTTGTATAATTTATTAATAAAATGTTAGAGACTGGACACGTTTTGGTCCACAAACTTTCAGGGTTTTGTCTGTCTAGCTAGTCGGTATATATACTTTCAAAAGTTGCAAGATTTTGTGTTTAACTTGGTAATCACTACTACATATTAACTTACACACGACGAGTTGATTTTGAGTAGCTGGATTTAGGCGTTTGGTGGTATAAACGTTCAACGTTAATTCGAGAGACCTACTAGCTAGACACATATTTGAAAATTTATAATTTAACCCAAGTAAAATGAATTTTTTATTCAACTCAAGATTAGTCAAGGAATATCATACTCTAATTGAAGTATGGATTAAAATAAAATTAAAAGTGGGATTATATATATTAATTAGAATTAATGTAACTATATGGTTTTAATTAAGGCTAAATGAAGCATTATTTTATTAGTTTTTTATGGATGAGACATGATAGTTTGCCAACTTTGTCCTTGTATACAGGTCCAAAATTGCCAGCTCAAGAGCTCTTCAACAAAGCACATTTATAGAGTGGATAGTGAAAGAGATATATATTGAGAATTACTTGGTTCTCTCTCCCTCACACATTTTCTTTTTTAGTGAGGGATTTAATTTTGTAGGTATTTTCATGAATTTGATTACTTGATAATTGTCGTAACTTACCAAAATCACTCGAAAGAAAAATTTATAATAATCGAGACAACAAGAACATCGATACTAGACTTAGTTGATCATAGTTATCTTGACTCGAGATGAGAATTTAGCTGACAAGATCGTGAGTATTATAATTACTTTTTTCTTTTTTCAAATCGTTCGAGATACTAAAATCAGATGAGAACTTTACACTTCCACCCACATCAACATCGCGCGTTATATATATAAATAACATAATTTAACTATATTGCTTTCTAACATCAAATTCCACCCCTTTATGCTTCCTTATTTGGAAACATGAGCTTCGAAATGGCTTAAAGCAAACAAACTAACTTTTTATGAAAAAAAAAATATATATATATATTAAAAAAAGAAAAAGAAAAAAAATAAAGAAAAAGAAAAGTAGGAGTGTGAGTTTGTCTGATATGATCACCATATGATTCATATTGCTCCACTTTTTTATTTTCAAATGGGTATTTAAACTTTAAAGCACTAATTGAAAATTAAAAAACTTTCATTAAAAAAATAATAAGACTTTGCTTGTAGAGGAGAAAATGCATTTATAAAGGTTAAATTTGAGATTAAGAAAAAGAAAACCAAATTTTTTCAACTTTTTAGAAGTAAACTTGATTAGAAACAACCTAAAATCATTGTGATAGACGTGAATGAAAAAAAAAATTGTAACTAAAATATTACGGTCTCTAAAAACAGGTGAGTTTCAACATTTTTTTCGATGAACTGCGTTCCAAAAAAAGTGGTCTACTTAAAAGAAAGGATCGGTGCTCTCGTGATCCAATTCATCCGATTACTACAAGGATGAACTCAATCCGAAATATGAACTGAAAAAGAAAACACCAATATCTAAATTTACAATGTGGAAACTATAACAAACTTAATTACACATAATGCCACTGGAGAGAAGAACAACAACAAACAAACCTGTACAATAGAAAAATGGCAATTTTATTAATTTCATCCTCTGATTTATTATTTAAATTTTCCAATGATTGTAATTTTAGATATTATAATAATTTTAAATTACGATCATGGAAAAATAATAATAATAAACCGGAGGATGAAATTATAAAAAGAAAAAAAAAAGGGAAAGGAAGAAGAGAGAATTTTTTCCTGATTTGGTATTAGGGTTAAAATCAAAATCTGCAGGCTTCTGCATTTGCAGGCGGCGGCAGAGAATTAGAGTAGGCTGGTTCTGTAGGCGTAATATTCCGGCGAGAATTGCTCCTCCGGCCGCCCGAAAGCGGAATCGAAAGCGTCGATCGGCAGCTGCGAGAAACAGAGCGTTTCGATTTGGTGATTGGGATCGAGGAGCAGATCGGGGAGATCGAAGAACGGATCGTCGTCCTGCTCCGGCGACTGGGCGGCGGCGGCGGCGGAGGAGGAGGGGGAGCGATTGAGGTCGGATTCCGGCGGGAGATCAAACGACGCCGCTTGGAGGGCGGCGGCGCGAATGTCCTTGGGGGATGAGCTGGCCGGACGGGGGAGGCGGTGGGCGAGCTCCGGGAAGTTGAGGAAGGCGGCGCGGCCTTTGATTGTCCGGGCGGCGACGTCGTGGGCTCTGGCCGCCATTTCCGGCGTGGAGAATGTGCCCAGCCAAATCCGCGATTTCTTCTTTGGTTCTCTGATTTCGGACACCCATTTTCCCCATTGTCGCATTCGGACGCCGCGATATGTGGGATGCTTGCCGTCGCTCCCGAGTTTCACCTTTTTGGAGCCCTTGATGATTTCTTTGCTGCAATTTTTGATCTCAGAAGAAGAAGAAGAAGACTGAGACTGAAATTGAAATATGTGGAGAGGATCTTCCATTGGAGAAGTGGAGGTGTGTTGGTGAAGGGTATAGGATGGAATGGGGGGAAGGGTAGGGAGGCTTAAAATATAGGTAGTGAGAACAAAAAAAATTGGGTTCTACGATTATAAAAATATGAGTTCTTTTTTGTTCGAGATTCGAATCTTCACTCCACTCGCTGTTTAAATTACTATGGGTGACAAACAGTTTTGTCATATCACTACGTGATGCACCTTTTAAAGAATTGTGTCATATCTACAAATCTTATTCTAGATTTTTGTCGTTGTTTTTGGGCTAAATTACTATATGTGTATAAATATGAGGTGAAAATTTGAATTTTTTTGGTAACTACAAATCTTATCCTATATTTGCTATTATTTTGGGTTGAATTGCGCTAGATGGGTAGCTACCCTATGTAAATTTTTTAGGTAATTTTTTCAAATTTTTTTTGATAGAGGTCGATCTTTAACAATTAGTGGTAGATGCCTACCGTTGATAGTTGTGTATAATTTGAGATAGGATGAAAGATTTCGGAGGGTAGCTTTTTGAAGTTCAATTTCTCCCGAATGAACCATAGAAACCATGAACCATAATAGAAGAACTTACTTTAGGTATTCTCTGCCTATCACTACGTTGATTTTAAGTACATGTACCCTTTTATTGAAGTTTAGTTTTTTACATTTATAAAGTAAATGGTTTACTATAAACATCATGTAGTTAACTTCGGTGAAAATATATATTCACGACTAAAAGGTTTGTGAGTTCGAACTCACACTGTTGTTGTATTAAAAAAATATATTAAATATGATGTATTTTTATGTTTAGCAATTATATTTCGAAAACTAAAAACAAATCTATATATTCTTTTAATATACTTAAATTTTAAAAACAAAAAAATAAAATAATTTGATTTATGTGTTGTATTTTATTGGTTCACATATTTTCCATTAATTATAGTTGTACCACTATTTAAATAAATATGTGGACCAACTTTATTTTATGTTATTAACAAAATTAATTTTAAATGGATTTTTTTTTGTGCAAGTAAAAAAATATTTTTCTCTCTTTTTATCTTAAGTAACTTTTTTTTCCATTTAGTGACCACATAATTAACTAATCAATTGGAATGCAACCCAACATAGATTTAATTTCTCAACTCCAACCTTGTTTCTTTTGAGGAAAATAAAATATAAAAAAATTTATAGTCATATACTTTTAATTTATATTTATTTTTTTCTCCAAAATTCTGCATATTATAGTTATTAATTTATTTATTGGTGTGGAACCCGTTTATTTATAATTTCTTATAGGTGTCCACAAATAAGTACGAGCAATATGAAAATCTTCAAAAAGAAGATAGTGGCATAGAAAATCTATCGGCCCACATATTTTACATGAAAAAAGAAATATCATTTGATGAATTGATTCCGAAACATTAATCGTGGATCTTTTTAAATATAAGCATTTGATAATTGTTTCGGTTTCTTATTTATTGAGAAATATTTTTAAAATTGTATAAAAATTTTAGAAACAACGGAATCAAAATTTTTTTTATATAAAATTTATAATAAATATTTAAAAATAAATAAAACGCAAACATTTTGAACAATTTAATTTTAAAAGTTAGTTCTCATGTAACATTTTTAGTGTTGATTTAAAATAGTAGAGAACAAGAAACATGAAACAGTTATCGAAACGGGGTTCTATTTTTCTTTATTAAAAATGAAGAAATGAGAAACAACAAATTAAACTAGAATGTGGACCTAAAACTTATTAATTCTATCCTTATCTAGTTTGTACCTACTCTAGGGGAAACAATCAAACATAAAACTTAATTAGTTGTGCACATGAATGAGAATATTTAAGATAATATACATAGTTAAATGAGATTATGATTTAATTACCCAAATTAGGTGGTTTAGTTTGGTTAATAGCTGTATTAGCTTAAATTAATCCCAATAAAAATTTATTAATTCCTTTT
Organism: Momordica charantia; assembly: GCF_001995035.1. The sequence goes on from NW_019104787.1 coordinate 13,119, forward strand.
TTGTTTTTGGATGTAATTTAATTAGGGTTTAAGCATCATTCTTAAATAGTTTCTTTGGTTATTTTGGTCTCTCTTGTTGTCTTATTCTAAAGCATCATTCAAATAACTAAGACACCTCTCAATTTTTCATGTGCTAAAGTTATAAGTAATAAAAAGGGTTGGTTGGTCACAATTAAAAATAAATTAAATTGTTGGCAAATTGCTATTGGCCAACTTTAACAATTATTTTCCTTTTCTTTTTTTCTAAAAAACTGACCAAAATATATAATTGATATTATATGTACGGATCAGTTTTATGGGAATCTAAAATGCTCATGAGATTAACATCTAAATTTCTGTGTTTGTTGTATTACTGTGATCAAACACAAACATGTCTACCTAAACAAGTTAGACATCTATCGTTTCATATATTTAATGATATTTCAGACATCTAAAGATATTAAAATTTATATTCTCGAAAAACAAATCGCTCCTAGAGGATTTCCTACGTTTCTTTTCTTTCTTTTTCTTTTTCTTTTTTCTTTCTAGGGTTGAGGGAGAATTGAGAGTTGGAGGTGATGGCCCTTTCAAGCTTTGCCTTGAGATGTATGTCATTTGATGGCTCCTCATGTTTAGGAACTTTGCCACATGTAGATAGGACAAAGGAAAAAAGTATTTGACATTATTTGACATGTCATTTTGGTCTGTCCCTTATATATTTCAAATCTTAATTTAGTTAAATAAAAATTTCCCTTCCTTCCTTGAAAGAGATATATGATTATTTCGTGGCTTTTCTATTTCATATGTTTACTTACGAAATTTTTCCTCGAAAGCTTTGAATAATAGAAGTTTTTACGTTTGGTTAACTAAAAGAATCTTCCAGTTCGTAACATGCGAAATTGAGAACGTCGAGATACAGCATATCGGTCTACCAGAACCATCAAATCCATATGTAAACGACGATATTATTTTTTGTTGGTATGTATCACTGTTATAAAATAAGAAAGGCAATGCCACATGATCGTTTGACAAATAAAGCATCAAAGTACTCTACATGTAGGGTCAAGTGTTTGTATATATATTGTCACAATGCAAGTAATTTAACCCTAATACTATTTGACATTCTTGTTTGGATGCCAAGAAAATGAAGGAAATGGACAAGGAAACTTTTCATACATGCTTCAACCACCAAAATGCTCAATACACCAAAAAGTTTCTTTTTTTCTCTTTTTTCTTTCTTCACAAATGCATTAATTAATTACACATACAAGCACTTGATTTTGGATTCATGAAATGCTTTCTATAAGGGGAGTTTCTCCTAAGAATGAAGGTGATTTTCCATGTGCATTGCTTCTATTTCCAAGCAAATTACAAAGATAATTAAATATATATACATTTTGTAGACCAAACCTAAATTAAAAAAAAAAACCAACAAAAAGTTATATCATAAACGTTAAAAATTTATAATTCTAAGGCTCTTTTTAGAGTGAGTCAAAAGAAAAACAAAAAAGATTTCTGGTGTCTTTCTACCATCTATATAATACTGAAAAATAAAAATTATTGTGAGTCTAGACATAGCTCAACTGGTTAAATGCACATATTATCCGAAAAGTAAAAGATTCGAATCTCCACCCTGGTTGAACTAAAAAAAGAAGTATTCAAATCAATTTTATAATTATTTTTAAATTGTAAATTTTTTTCATAAATATTTTTTTTAAAAAAATATGTATATCATACCTACAAAAATCTCCAATTTTCTTTTCCCCACCCATTTCTCATCAAACCCAAAGTTTTCACTTTTTTGTTTTATTTTGTTGTTATTATCTAAAAATTATGGTGTTGGTAACTTGTCATACAAAAATAATTAAGAGCACAATGATTGCTTAGAGATAAATTAGTTTGGTCCACAAAAAAGAAAAAAAAAGGTAATTAATTAAAAACCATATTGGTTGTCCAAATTTTGTTTGTTGATAGGCTTCTTAGTTGAGAATCTTTATACTATATAATGATATCTTTTTAATGTTATAATTAAAGAGAAATTATAGGATAAACTAATGGGAATCCATAATCTCAAATTTTCTTAACTTAATTAGAAATTTTTTTAGAAAAATACCATAGAAACCTTAGCTTTTTTCTTTCTTTCTTTTTGACTTTATATCAAAATCAGTTGTATGTATTCTTTTTATGATCAAATTCAAATCCTTTTCCATCACCATGATAAAGTCAACTTTCTAATAACAATCCATTGAAATTTGTTCATTGATCCTAAAGGCATCTAATCTAACCAAAGCATAAAATGAAAAATGACTTCATCAATATTGATAATGAGGATGAATATTTCAAAGTAGTTGTATAGAAGTTTTTAGGTTTAAATACTATTTTAGTCTCTCTATTTTCAAAATGTCTATTTTGGTTCGTGGTATTTTCAATTTTTGTTCATTTAAGTCTTTGTACTTTCAAAACGTCTATTTTGGTCAATGTACTTTTAAAAAGTTACCATTTTTGTTCCAATTTATAAAATTTTAACACAAATTTTTTGCACAACGAAAACCTAGAATAAATGAGATAAAAATGAAAATGAGTGAATCCAAAATGATCAATTTTTTAAAAGTACGAAGATCAAATTGAACGTTTCGGAAGTACATAGATTAAAATAAATAAAAGTTGAAAATATAGATATCAAAATGTAAGTTTTGAAAATATATAGATCAAAATAAACTAAAATCAAAAGTATAGAGACAAAAAATATTATTAAAATAAAAAAAAAATTCCGAGTTTAAATCTCTTTATTCCCCTGGTATCGTAGTAAAAAAAAGTATATATATATAATAAATAAAAGTAACGAAATAGTACTATTGGTACAAAGTAGGCAAATATGTGGAAAAATGATGATCAAAAAATGGGAAGTAAACAAGAGAATTTAATAGGAAAAAGTGAAAAGGGTCAAAAACACAAGTGTCAAACAAACATAAAACAAAAGGACAACTCATAATCTTTCATATTTAAAAAAAAAAATTAAAGAGAATTCAAACTTCCAATTCTAAAAGACAAAGGCAAAGCAAAGAAGCCCAATTTGGTAACATTTTCGTTACTTTTTCGTACCTTTTTAATAAAAAAAAATAGAATTACATTGTCTCGACACCTATGGATTCAAAAATGATAAAATAAGATCTTTGTTTATGTTAGAACAAATAAGAAATGGGAACAAAAAACAAGAAATGTTTCCAAAATTTTTATACAATTCTGTGAACTTTCTAATTCGAGGTTGTAGCACAGTTGACGTTGAATCTAAAGGATCTACTGYTGGATAGATACCTTTGGCAGCTAATCCTCTTGATAGTACGGTAGTAGCATCCAAATGTGTAAATGTCGTGGCATGAGCAAGATCAGTCAAATCATCCGCAGGTACATAAACTGCTTGAATAGAAGTTACGGACCCTTCCTTGGTAGAAGTAATTCTTTCCTATAAGGAACCCATTTCGGTACTAAGAGTGGGTTGATAACCTACAGCCGAAGGCATTCTATCCAAAAAAATGAGTAACAAAAAACATTAATAGTTGTCAAATGCTTAGATTTCTTAATAAAATTGAAAACGAGAAATGAAAAAGAGGAACGTTATTAGCTCGAAATTATCCTGATTTGTTTTAGATCTAAAAAATAATATAAAATACCCGAAGATTTTAAAGTTTCTTTCTAATTTATTTCTCTAAATTTTCAAATTTGAAAGTTATTTACAAAAAAAAATTTAGAAAAATTTTTCAAAAATTTATACCTCAATCTTTGACCTACCATTTAGGCTATGCTCTATTTTAAAATTAAATCCATATCATTTTGTATCTTTAGATGATATTGGAAGGCATGAAACTTTACACAAGACCAAGCAATTAATGGACCAATAATGGGGCATTGTGATATCTACATTAACTTATTCTCAGCCACATAGTTTATCTCTTTCTAAAAAAATATATATACTTTTTAGTCGAACAAATATGATGCGAAGATGAGAGACTTTTAAAAAACCTCCAATTTTTTTTTATGGAAAATATATATCTTAATCAATTGAATTATGTTTAGATTGGTAAAAATATATATATATTATTAATAAAAGTACAATTTTTTGGAAAAAAAAATAAATGTGATAAAATTTCACTGCAAAAATAATGATTGTTAATCGAAAAATAACTCTTCAATCGAATAAAAGAAATTTTATTTTAGACAGAAACAATCTTCAAATATAAATGAAAGGGAATGTGTGTGATAACATAGAACAAAGTTTAATTTATGTTATTTATAAAGATCTATTACTGGTGAGCTACGGCAATTGTGCCGATCAAAGCAGCTAAAAGAATGATCGAAATGAATTCAAATGAAAGAAAAAAATATGTTGATAAATAAATTCCAATTTGTTGACTATTGCTTATTAAATCTTGCTGTAGGATATAGATATCGTCTAGAGTTAAAAAAGACTGCTTTTATAATGCGAGATTACTTGTGAGAAATAATACAGATTTTCCATCGTAATTTGGTACATATTATCTAGAAACTATCTTAATTCAATCTTTATTAAATAATTATAAAAAAATAAGACATATTTCTTATGATATCTGTATTAATTGGTGGGGGAAGAATTTAGGTGAAAGGAGGAAAATTTTAGAGGTAAAAATTGTTGTGGTTGGATCAGCAATACCTTGAAAGCAATTTCGGCACGACCATGGTACTACATCGTATACTTGTCGGTTGCTCCCTAATGTTAACTTAATTTCGAATTCAAACATGGACTCGCCAAACTCAAATGGAATCGAAGAACGCGCGAGAATTTTTACAAAAGTTTTCCATCTCCCTCCAAAGAAGAAGCTCCAAATTTGTTTAAAAAGAAAACAAATGAAAATGTTTTATCTAAATTAATTAATTAAAATGTTACAAAACAATTAATTTAGTAACGTTTAAATAATTAATCAAAACATAAATAAAAAGTTTTCATTAAAACAATAAAATATAAGCCATAATAAAATGATATTACTTATTTTTCTTTGTCATTCCCAACAACAACCTTAAAAATGAGGAGGTCGAGAGATAAAAGAATTAAAAAATTAAAAGAGTGAAAAATTAATGGAGAGATATAAAGAGAAGTACGACATGGAGCAAACGAGAGAGTTAACCGAGAGTTAGATATAGGTATAATGTAAAAGAGTTGCATAAATAATAGAGAAAAAAAGATAGACAAAGAGAGTATCGAGTTTAACAACGTTCAAGACCTAGAGCTTAAGCTAAGATTTAGAACCTAGATTCAAAACGCTTTGATATTTATTTTCGTATCTTTTGATCATCTAAACATATCATTTCTTACGTCATGAGTTATTTTTATCTGGATTAAAAATTGTTCTGGCACAAACTTAGATTGTTCGTTGCTCTTGAACAATGTCTAACCACTTGAACTTTTGTTTAAGTTAACTAATAAATTATATTTTTAGCCTTTATCCCTGTGGTGGATATTTTGTTTCAATTAGTTGTTGAATGTGGGAGATATAAGATTAAGAGTACCGGTCAGTTACCTATATGTCATATCCAAATTATTGCTTATAGTATGGCTAGAGATTACGACTAGATGGTAGAGTCTAAAAAAAGTTGACATATCGAATTCAAAAGTGATGGAAGATTGAGAAATAATCTCAAAATTCGAAGGACGACGAAAATTGAAATATCTAAAAGCGTAAAGACCCGAACCCTAAATAACCTTTTAAAAAAAGGTTATAAGTCATTGAGGGGTGTCCTACATATAGTCAAGTCAAGATGACCTTATTTGGTTGATATATAAAATAATTGGATTCTATGGGTTTTATCATTAAGAATGTGGAGCCTTGCCTATAGCCTATAAAATTTCCTCCCTATTTAATCAATCACACAACCATAATTCACTCTCTTATTTTCTTTAACCCCATCAATCAAATTGACATCTTGGACATTTCTAGTACTCTAAGCGGGGTGGAGACTAAACCCGTTGACGTTTTCATCGATAATATATATCTTAATCAATTGAGTTATGTTTAAGTCGACAAAAGTATTTCAATAGTTGAAATATATGTCTAGTTGGTTATTTTTCAAAGATCCAAAAAGTTAACTTTATATTAAATTACATATTTCAAGAGATACGTCTTGTCCCAACTCATCCTACGTCATGGCTAATTTCTTGATGTTTGTTATTCCCCCTTACTTGAAGAAATTCTTGCGATCCGAGAAGGGGTGAGGCTGGAAGTTTTCTGTATCAAGGTTGTTTCCGATTGCTTGGAGGCCATAAAGTTGCTGACAGGGTATCGTAAGGAGACTAAGGTTTACCACTCAACCCAAAAGTTGATGGTTGGATAAATTTAATTCATTTATATGGATTCTAACATTGTCAAATGTAATTCGGGTGGTATCTGTTAAGGATCCCACATTGTCAATTGACATGGATTATTCTTGACATTGTCAATTGATTTTAAGATGTAACTCATGAATATTAATAGTATTTGATTTCTAATAATAAGATTCTGTTCTTTGCATTTCGATAGGTGAGTATGTCACCGATGATATCTTATCAATGAAATCTAACGAACCGATTAACAAAATTCATCTCTTTCAAGTAGTATGTCACGTATCTAACACATAAGTTTTCTATAGCGAATTTTAACAAATTTTTTATTCTTTTACCAAATGGTTTAGTAAGAATTTTTAATATTGAAAATTAAGTACCCTTCCCTTTCATATATTTAAGCCAAATTATGTTGGAGTCAAATAACTTTCCCTATCAATCAATCAAATGACAGCTAAATTTATCACCCAGAAAAAATGATAGCTAAATTTATGGGCTTTGATTAGATAAAACCTTTCTTAAATTCTTAATAGTCATTTTCAACTCTTCAATTAATTAAAATTTTCTTAAATCTAAGCTTTTAGTCATGAAATGATTATTTGAATATAGGTTTACATACTAATTGAGTCCTTTAATGCATTTTTGTTCGTACTTTCAAAACATCTATTTTGGTCATTGTACTTTGAAATTTTATTAAAATCACTGTACTTTTGAAACGTCTATATTTTGTCTCTATACTTTAAAAAATTGTCCTTTCATTTTCATTTTTATCTTATTTCTTTCGATCATATATAATTTAACACAACAATCCACTCACTAGATTTCTTGAAATGTAGCAGTAAATTAATTTTGTATTAGAGAGTTTTCATTATATATAAAATTTGTGTTACAAATTTTCAAATAGAGATAAAATTGGTCACTTTTTAAAGTATAAAGATTAAAATGAACAAAAATTGAAAGTACGCATGGACCAAAATTAACGGTTTGACTGCATCAATGAACTTATAAATTTTATTTTATATTAAAATAAATAAAGAAAATTGTATTAGTATATTATAGGATTGGTGATATCTAATCATATAGTTATATCATTATCAATTGTTATATCATTATTATATCATGATTGTATCGTCCAGAAAGAGGGAATCAAGTGACTCTACTCTTTTTTTTTTCCACTTGGGAAGTATATTGACCGATATTATCGCAGAAAAGATGTTATGGATCAATTTTTTTAAAATAAATCAAAATTAGAAATAAATGAAGTTTTTTGAAACATCGGGAAGACTCATTTTATTATTTATACGATTAAATTTACTCTAATTAGTAAGAGCTCAACGAAACGATCCAGATGAGCTAAAGTCAAAAATACTGAGACGAAAGATTAAAATAGTATTTAAACCTCTAAGAAATGAATCGTTATGCTTTAACCCTCAACTATATAACCTATTAGACTTATTTTGATAGTGATTTTCAGTTAATTTTTTAAACTAAAATATACTAATCTATGTACTTGGCCTCTTATAGCGTTTTGTTTGATCCATCATACTTTTATTTGTATTAAATTAGTTTCTATACTTCCATAAATTTAATTATTAAATCTATTTTCATGAAAATTTTGATCTTAAAAATAAAAAATTAAAAGTTAACAACCTAAGTATGAAATATAAGCAAGTAAATAAGTAAATAAGCTAGCATGCTCATTTGTGTGCCTCAATTATAACAAAATGTTCACTCTTATGAACTCAATCATTGTAATTTTTTAACCACAAACAAAAAGAATTAAAATATATATATATATATATATAATGACCCAAATTTTATAAGATTCGAAGAGTATGTTAGATGCACAATCAATTATTTAACGTATTTCGATAAGAACCAACTAGCTCTATGTGGTATTTTACTATAAACCACGAACGCATCTCTTTTGATTCTTCAAAATTCCACTCAATTTCACTTGAGCTTTACCTGCTCGTGAATCACTCAAATTTGTGTTCATATACAGTGACAATTGTCCTGCATAAACTCGTTATAATGAAAAAGTCAACTAGTCATTCCAACAACCACATTTTTAGTTTATCAAGTTGAACCAGTTAAGATACATATCTTCGACCAACTACTTTGGTGAGTCACACATTTCCGTTGATTGATGCAAGTTTCTTTTCTATGTGATTTAATGAAGATCGAAGGTAGACAAGAAAAGACAAAGTCCTTGTATAATCAACACAAAAATCTAGGGAAATGATATGTTGGTGGCTTTTGCAAGATGATTACCAAAATCAAGCAATCAAGGACAGATTAAACACTAAATTAGGAAAACTTAAGACTTGCAAGCAATTGTTTTTTGTGCCAAATCTTAAAGAATCTTTGGTGGGTTTGTTGGGAATGGCTCAATTTTGTTGATTTTATTAGTGGATGCAATGACTCATCATAGGCCAAACCTTGGAAGAGGAAATATTTTTAAAAAAATAAAGCAAGTCTAATCCCCAACATTTATCCTTCTACCTCTAAAAAGAATGATAATTTTTTATTTGATTAATAATTGTATAAACGGAAGATATTTTTGCCATTTATATCAAGCTCCAACTTCTTTCGTACATACGTGTTCTCTCGAGAAGCACGTACTAAAATAAGAGGTAAAATTTAATTAGTATACTAAAAAATCTATTACTATAGATCTCATACAACTCCCATGTACTAAAAAATCTATAGCTCCAATTCCTACGAAAATGTCGTTTCATTTACCTGTACATGTTTGAATAGTCTCGACTAATCGTTTCATTCTTTGATAAGAACCAATACAATCTTTATGAGGTTCCCCCTTCGAATAAAACTCAATGAGATCTAAAGAAATCATGTCTTCGTCCATAGAATCCCACTTTTGTTCGGAAGAGCTTTGTGGAGTTTCCTTTTCCTCCACCAAAATTAAATTAATTTAATTGTGACAAAAGACGAAATACTTTCATTGAAATAACGATTTAGTCTCTGATCTTCAATATGTGACAATTTAGATTTGACCCTATAATTTAAAATTCACAACAATTTGATAAGAGAGACACGTCGTGACTCAAAAGTCAACATTTGGAACATTTGCCAAATTTATGTCTCAATGCTCGAAAGTTGAAAATTGAAATTCTTCACATTTGGCCTGAAAACACAACTTTTCTTAACATAATTTTCAAATAGTATATAGAGAATGACCTAAAAAAAGGAACAAACATTCATTTCTGAATCCTTCCAATTTTGAATGACCTAACAGGAACACATGAAGCATGCCTGTTTCTTCATCCAATTCTCAACCCAACAACTTTCCTTAAGAATTATGAAGAAAAATCATCGATAAGTTCGAGGAGACAAAATTCGATTCGAGATCGTACCCAAGCATCCACAATTAACATCTGAAATATTGCAGTGCAGAATTTGAATGTCCTCCTGCATCAATTAGAATGTCACCAAGTATATAAATAAGCATCAAGTCCAGAAACTGAAGATAAAACATGTGATCTTAAGAGTCAGTACCAACGATTTCTAAACAGAAGATACTAGAGCCTACAAGTTACAACCAAGTTAGTTAACACAGGAGGGGCGGGACGGGGGCGGGAAAATATTAATAAATCCAAACCAGACTGCACATTATTTTGTTGTATATTGACAATAACCTGTAATTATAACCTACAATCTGAAGTTCAGAAATATACTATCCGTTAAACGGCGTGGATTGGACTGCCACCAGAATTCATGTTTTCGCTGCCAGAAGCTGGATTTGCATGGAAAGCAGATCGTCTAGACGACCCCTCGAGCAGTTGCAGAGAGAGAGAAGAGGGGCCAGCATGACCAATAGATTCTCCCAGACTGAGTTTTGACATGCCAATCAGCTCATCAACATTGAGGGGACTCTTTGAATGCACAGCTGTGGGCTTAAGAACCTCATGAGTCTCCTCCTTATTAGTGGTTTCTGCACTGTATTCCGAGTAAAACGGAATAGAAAACGGAAAGAATGGTGCAACATATGCAGGGTACACCACTGGATAAACGCATTGGGGACCATCTGAATTTGGAGGTGCTGGTTCCCCATCATTCGAATTGGTGGAATCCATTGATTCGCATTCTTCGTCCACAGTAGGAGGTGTAGGCAATGGGTTATTGCTTTGTGTTTCACCAGCATGTGAACTGTTGACAGATAGGAAGTCTTGCTGCACAATTGAAGTCTCAACAGGCTGCAGAGAAATTGAGAAAATTGGCAAGATAAAATCAATAATTGCTATGAAAAAGGGTAAAAATAACAAGGCTAATAACATTACTAAATTGACACATATGCATAAAACAGAAAAGTAAGCAAATTTATTCAAAATTTTCACAAATGAAACGGGCAAAGGTAATCTGCAGAAGACTGTGTGCTACTAAAACTGGAGACCAGATGAACTGTACAGCTAGAACGTTTGGATTTTAGTAGAGAGTAATAGCATCCCTGTGATTATGAAAGATATAAAAGACGGAAACATGTATGCATTTATGAATGGAATGGAATGGAATGGATGGAGAGAACGAACTTCGTCTGCGACAATATCAAACAAACTGGAGCGCCTCTTTCTTCTTGATACATTGGTCTGCCTTATGAAATATTTTTGGGCATGGCTGGCCACTTGAGTAGGTGTCCTAGATATAACGTAATTACGTGCTATCCCACGCCAGTCTCCTTTTCCAAGTTTCTGTAATCCAAGTAAGAACATCCTATGCTCCTCCTCAGTCCATGGAACACCTGCCCATTACCAAACACACATATGAATCTAATAAAAGATCAACTGATTCTTACTGACTGATCGTTCTCACTCAAATTCTAACTTTCACTACAGAAATTTTCTCTCAAGTTCTCAACATTGTTTATTTTTAGTGATAGCTCTACTAGAAAAAAGTTAATTGGTGTAAAAATATCCTACTCCTAGTTACCTATTTCCAAGGGAAAAAAAATATAAGAATATTTTGTAGTCCATGCAAAAAAAGTATGAACAAAATTATATTCAAATTTAAGAAATTGAAAGAAAACCTATATGAATGGTTGTCCTCTCGAAATAACACAGAAAAATAGAAGTTCCAGAATTCATCGTCACCTCCCCTCTATTTCTCATAATCTTTCTTTCTTTTGTAGATTAAATACATACTATATAGTTCCTTGATTCCTACTTTTAGAATATAATTATCACAAGTACATAAACCGGCCTATTTTGAGAGAATTGTTCATTAACATGGAGAGGGAATAAAAATATCTCAAAATACTGTGTTTGGAAGTGAATTTTGAAAATATAACAAATATGTTTAGTAGAATCCATTTTGAGCAAAGATAGAGGGAGGATGCTCTGAAAGAGAGATCACCGCATTCTATACTTATGAACATGGAATAGGCTGTTTTACTAGATAATACGAGATTCTATTTTTCAGAAAACCACCACTCTATGCTTATGAACATGGAATTCAATGGATATGTTTTCAGAAGTTGGATTCAATGGATTGATGTTTTTTGGAAATCATTTCCGAAAACGAGCAACCACACGTGAGTTTATCATTTTCATAATATCCATTGTTTCCAAAAACATAAAAGGGAAATCGATTAGGTACCAAACAACTCCCAAAGCCTATCCTAGCCAAACAGTTCAAAATTTTCCTCTTAACTTTTGTGAGTCCATATCCATCGTTGAAATTCTCTACTTAGATTCCTTCAAATCATTCAAGAATAATACATAGAACCGATTTTGATTAGAGAGGAAAAAGAAACGTAATCATTCTTCTTATCAAATATCATCTTCCACTCCTGCTCTAATCGTTAAGCAACAGTCACTAATGAAAAAGAATCCAAAAAATGAGCATGCGAAGTCCAGCAAACACCAAGATTCAAGAATCAAATAAGAACGGCAAATTCAAATCAGAAATGAACGCATAATAATCTCCCGAACCTTTCTTCCTCTCACGGCAACTCGAAGACGAGCCAGGAACGAAATCCTCAGACGCGTAGCCATCCGCCGCAACGCCGTGCTCCGGAGTCTCCCCGGGGGAGGCCGGAGTATTCGACCCGCCCTGCAGAGCACCCGACCCGGATCCGGCATAGTGACTCAGATTCCCCATGCTAGCACTCTT
>NW_019104787.1:25935-57666 GCF_001995035.1 Momordica charantia
TTTTCTCCCTCAGCTTTTCGCAGGTGGGAGAGAAAAAGAGAAGACCGACTAAATCCAACACTATCCATTTATCAGCCCTGGATAAATGTTAATTTATCTGCTGCTTCGCATCCCACCTTCTTACTCTGCTCCTCTTTATCTCAGCCGTCCATTTTTTCTCAAACCTGACCTTATCGCTGATCGATGGCTGCGTTAATTTCGTGAAATCGCATGTTATTTATCAGACGTGGATCTCTTTGTCGATCAGTATTTTTTTTATAATTTATTTAAATTTGGGACATTTATCTTTTTGATAAGTTTGGATACTTTTATATCATGTAGACGTGCATTTTATTCAATATAATTAACTTATTAAAGAATCTTATTTAAGTCCTACAAATGAAGTGTAGAATCGTGTCGTTTAATTTAAATAACTCTAACAGGCTAAGTTAATAAGTTAGAATTGTTCACGTTCAATGGTGTAATACCGTTTTTATTAGACTTAGGCCAGGATTAACCACATATGCACGATATTGGGATGCTTAAAGGTCAAACTTTCTTTAAAACATTGTTCAGGATATACGTACCTAATATTAACAAATCAATCTCGATTTTAAATATTGAGATTTGTGCTGCTATAGATACTGAAATTAGTCTTACTATTTTAACTACAAATATGAAATTATGTTGATATCGATGTGAAGGATTTCGCTAGAAAATATATGTCGACTATCCAATTTGTAGTCTTATCTCTTACGAAGGACTTTCTACAAATTAAGTTGATAACGTTCTTTGAATCGAACTCCACCATCGTTCGAGAAATCCCTAACCTCACAGTAAGCCGCAATTCTTCCCGTATTGCCGCAATTTCCGCTAGCTAAAAAAAATCATATCCATGTAATTATAAATATTGATGAAAATTAAAACATACTTATATCCCAATTTCATTGGGGAAGGCCGTGGCCACAAAGAAGCTGACTTTTAAACAATTACGAAATTTATTGAATAAAATAATTAATAAAAGTCAAGAGGGGAAATGGATAAAGACAAGTTGATGGGACACGTGGACGGTCAGATATTGGTCAACGGTGGAAATGGTCAAAAAGGGCGAGAATTGGTCGGCAAAAGATCTCAGATCTCGGCGGATTTTGCCACGTGGAATATACTCAATAGACACGTGTTGTGATATATTCTATAATCGGACGGTCGAAACTTTTTGTGTACAATAAATTCGATTATTTAATTCCGAAGCCGATGGTTCCATCTCTAGCCTCCACAATTGTTAAATTTGAAAGGAAAATCAATTATTTATTTATTTATTTTCATAGGTTAAATTATCAATTTAGTTAATTTTAATTAATTTGATATTTATGGTTTTAGATTTATTTTAAATTTGGTTTTTCAAAAATTATCCTTAAATTGAATTTTACTCCTTTTTTTCTACTCAAATCTTAATACAATTTTTTTTAAGTACAACAAAAGGAGGGTAGAAGAATACGAATTTATGACTTTTTAGTTAGAGATAAATGTCAGTTACTGATAAGTTAAATTCAGACTAACTAATCGATTTCCGTTTATATTAAACGAAATGAAATAGAGATCAAATTTTAAAATCACATGGACTAAAATAAAACTAAATTCAAANGCTTTAAGTAAAGTTTTCCCTTTTTTTTTCTTATATCTCTCTTTATCTATCGTTTCTAATCGGTGGGCCCCACAGAGAGATGATCGGACGGCCAAGAAAGATCACGTGGGTCCCACGCGTTCATAAGTGTAGGAGATCACGTGGATGGTTCACGTACGTTAGATCTAGGTTGTATTGAATTAAAACGGGAGATTTTCTAATTTTACAAAAAGAAAAAAAAAGTGTAACTTAATTAAATAATTTTTAACACGAGTCGAAATTAATTTTACCCTTTTTTTTTCTTTGAATTGAGCCATAAAATTAAATAAATAAATATACATATATATATATATATAATTTATTTGCTTCAACAATAGGTTCTATTTTTTAGACGAATTTAAGCATTTTTTATTTTGTGCCTTGGTCTCAACTAAGTATACATTAAACCCACACAAAAGAAATATTGAATGTTTTATTGGTTAATTTTGAATTATTAATTGATTTGTTTATGGGTGGTTTTCTAATTTTGTTTTGAACAAGTATTAAATTATGGTTTATTCAAAATTAAAGTTCAACTTGATTAAATTAATTAAACTGAATTTTCAAAAAAAAATTAACTGAAGTTTAAAGTCAAAATTAAGTAAAAGAATAGTAATAGTAAGCTTTTAATCTCTAAATTTTTTATAACTATTTAAATTCTAAATATTTAACTTTAGTATCAATATTTTGTATAAGAACTATTTTAATTCTTACTCATTTTAAATATTTTCTTTACATTCAATCTTACTACTCTAAAAAAATAATAATAATAAATAAATAATATATATATATATATATATATATCTTCAAAATTCATAGCCTTAAAAAATATTTATAGAGAAAAGAAAAAGAAATTTCCACAGAAATACAACAATGTCATGTAGATACTTGAAATTGAGAACGTTGAAGTCGGATCCCAAACCCAAATAACGAGAGATATGTAAAAGATTCAAAGGAATCAAAATTTTATACAAAATTAAAAGAAATAAAAATAAATTTAGGGACGTGAATATATTTTAAACTAATTTAGAGTGGGAGAATAATATATTTAAATGGTGTCAAATAATGATTGGCACGACTAGGAGTTTGAACCCAATACTTTATTCTATCCTGTTTAATCAATTGAATCATTGATCTTATCCAATTTTAGATATATATAATCTTCTCATTATAATTAATTCTTTTAGTACTTATGGAACAAAATTGTATAATTGTAAAAATTAACCCAAAATAAATTTAGGCTCTAGGAAATTAATTTAGAAAAAAGTTTTTTCGAAGTATACTTTTAGGGGCCATTTGTTTTTTTGGGGAATGTAGATGTCTGGAATAATAGATGACCACATTTGTTTTGTAGGAAAATATGTAAGGATGTTCGAGAATACGTGGATAGCTATGTTTGTTTTGCCGAATTTATCTATGGAAATGTTCTAAATTTATATAATGTTCCAAAAATGTCCTTACGAATATTTATATAATTTATACATTAATCTATTATAATTTACATTTATATAATAGATTTTCTTAAAATTAATTTAATATTTTAAGTTCTTTATATTAACTGTGTATATGGATGCATATGTATTAATGAACTTTTTAAAAAGTAATTAATATTAAATATAAATTTTATTTTCAACTTTAATATTTTTTAAAAATACCATTATATAGTTAATGTTATTATGTGAAATTCATTTATTATAATTATCAAATTATAATTTGATAATTATAATAATTATATGAAAGGTAGGCTGATCGTTAAAAAAATGTTGTTTTAAAATTATTTACGATATTAGTCATAATAAGTCATTTCAAATATTAAAAGTAAATAGAGATATTATATAATTTAATTAAAGTTTATTTTATATGTACGTGTAATACATAAATATACTTAATTACTTATTAGTCTATAGTACATTAATTTATTTAAATTATAAAATTACAAATAAAACTAAAGAAATTTGATAAAAAAAATATATGAAAAATAATTCCATGATTCAAAAGGGCATCCAAATCGACTTGGATGCCTTCTGTATGGGCATCCTAGGATACTCGGGCATCTCGAGATACCCGGATATCTTACATTACCGTAAAACAAACGTGGAAATCCAGATGTCCGTATCACGGAAATCTTGGATTCCCACGAAACAAACTGTCCCTTATGTTTTATATAAATGATTTAGGTGAAATTGAATCCCAATTATTTCCAAATTTCTAATGATTTTACTTGAAAAATTATAACAAATAAACGAAAAATGAATTGGAAGTAAAATAAATAAATAAATTTCAAACCATAGTACATTTAGTTGGGAAACAATATATAAAACATTTCTTCTAAGTGAAAATTCATGCAACCTAAACTAAGATTGTATTTATCTCAATTGAAATTGTCTGGCAAATGAAATTAAATGAATATCGGGATTCAAGCAATTTCAATTGAGATGACATGAATCTTGCCTAGGATTTTTCTTTTTTAAGTAAAGGTAAAAAATTATTGAAGAGTTCTAATTTTTAAAACATAAACTTTCTAAAACCCAAATTGCATTTACCTCCCAAAATCTCTCAACACTTTTTGTTAAATTTTAAAATTATTATAGAAACATGTTACCATTCTCACAATCGACGAAAATACACATGAAATTGAAAAGAATAGAAGAAAAGTTGGTGAAAATTTTGTTGTGAGTTAAAGTTTGCATTTAATGAATGAGAGTAAAATTGTAAAATTCAGTTATATGCAGGTAGAGGTTAGGAAAATTATTTTAAGTATGGTCAATCTTGTAAATACAAAAACTTTTTTTAATTACTTTTTACAATTACTGTAACGCCCCAAGCTCAAGATTCAGACCAGAACTAGACGGTGGCAGGGGACGGAGGAGAATGCTAGGACGATTATGGGCGTTACAATTACTCAATAAAATTCATAAATATACTCTCTAACTTTTAAAACGATTAACTATTTTGTTTCTAGTTCTCGATTTTTAAAAATGAAGCTTAGAAATATTACATTTCCCTCAATTTATTTAGCATAATTTCTAAAATAGAAAACTAAAAACCAAATGTTGGACGGGATGGTTAATTGAGTTTTTGGTTATGATAGTCTATCACTATTCGTGGAGTTGTATCTCAAAACCAATTAACAATGAGAGGAGTAACCCACTTATATTATAAATCATTGTTAGATATCTTATCTTATCAATATGAGATTACTAACCCTATTAATATTACTAATAAATCATAGTTTAGCAGTAATGCGGCATATCAATTAAATAAATTTTAGTCAACATGAACTTAGCTTAGCGATAATTGAAACGCGTCTTTAATTAAGAAGCTATGAGTTCGAATCTGCCCACAGCCCACTTGCACTAAAAAGATAAATAAATTTTGATAGAATTAACATGGTGTGGCATGCAACTAAACAAATTAATGAACATACCGCATAAACATTTTTGTTGGTTATTTTGTTTCAAATTACATATATCTCGCTTCTCATGTTTAAGAATTTTTTCCAAAATTTTGTAAAATTTTAAAACAACAAAATCAAATGACTTCGTCTCTTGTTCTCATCTTCAATTTTTTTCCAAAACATAAATAAAAATATTATTTTAACATTCTTATAGAACACATAATAAATATTTTTTAAAAAATAATTTAACATAAAAATTGAATATTTAATTAAAAAAACTACTTTTCATATTAAAAAATTTACTTTTTTAATTTTGAATCTTAAAGAACAAGAAATAGAAAATTATCCCATAACATGTTTTTGTTTCTTTTTGAAAGAACAAAAAAAAAAAGTAAGATACATCTACCAAACACAACCCTATTTTTATTTATTAAGAAAGAAGAACGAAAAACAAGAAACAATAATATTATCAAGCAGGCCCTTACGAAGCTATTAAGTTTATCGAAGTTATAAAATAATCTTGAAGAAACATAAAAATTTACCGACGAAAATAAGATTTTTTTCTTTTTAGTACAAGTAGAGGTAAGGAATTCGAACACATAATCTCTTGGATCAGAAACATATGTCATTACCGAGCCAAAATAAGATCTAAACCTAACATTTATTGCAATAATTACATTAATTCCAAAAGGAAGTTTAAAGTCTCAAAAGCCATAGGCCAACTTCAGTTGTTCTTTCAAGTAGTCCCCACTGCGAATGGGGGGTATCTGCAAGGTTTCCAGACAGGAAATCTTTGCATTTTTCAGTGATTATAGGAGAAAAAGATCCAAATAATGCATGAACTTGCAACTATTAATCCTAGGGACTCGTTTGGTAACGTTCTCATTTCATATTTCTTTTATCTAGTTTCTATTTTTTTCTTTTCTTTTCTTTTAATTAAAGAAAAGATAATCGTTTCTTGTTATCTTGTTTTTAAGATATGTTTGATAGACAATTTTTATTTCTTGTTGACTAAAATTTTTAATTAACAAAAGTAAATCAAATTTTCAAAAATTTCATCTTACATTTATTTTTTTTAATATTAATTATGCATTTTTTAAGTGAAGAATGATAAAATAATGTTTATGTTTTGGAAAAAATTGAAAATGAAAACAAGAAACTAGAAATTTGATTTTGTTATTTTAAAAAATGAAAAACAAAATAAATAAATAAAAATTGCTACCAAACTTTATGTTTCTAAAAAAGGAGAAATTGGAACATTACCAATTACTCTTCAAATCGGAGGAGGAAAAAAAAGTCACCAATGTAAATGGAGTAAGGGGAGGTACTTCCTTTTAGAACACAATTCTGAAGAACAGTCCTATTAGTTCTGAAAGAGAGATTTTGGATTTTTTTTTTTTTTTAACAATTAGAAGTCAGAGCTTTGCTTCCCTATACTTACAGGCACTCACGTTTGTCCCAAGGCCCGAACCTAGAAGACTTCAAGATTTTTTGGTATTAAATTCACCGAAAGATTTGAACTTAAGACCTCTAAACCAGTATGACCAAGAGACTACAAACTTTTGCCGACTAGGTCGCCATTTATGGGCTTTTTGGAGATAATATTATAAAAGGAGGGAAATATCGATACCTTGGGGGAGATGACTCAGTACAACAACTTTGAATACATTCCACAACACAATCTTCATCGGGATTCAAGAAGAAAACCACCTGCAATATGAGAGCAAATTTCAAGCTAACCAATCATATTTGATGATTCAAAAAGCTTCTTGAAAGTAGAGTTCACATCATGTAGTTGAGATGGCAAAACAATTTGAATTCATGTAGCAAAAAAGTTACCGAATAGCGTTCTTCTCCAACTGGAGTCACTCGATGTAGAGTTGACCTATCATAAATTACACTAGATAAAAACGCAAGAAAATGCGAACAACCATCCAAAGCACTCGAATCGTTTTTTTTTTTTCTTTTCTCCTTCAATCAGCATTATCAAAATATACAATGTCAATCTTTACCGGAACAAACAGTTAGTCCACCTTTCCAACATGTCCCCAACATTGACAATGAATGCCCTGCGGTATCAGAGGATCGAATCCATTACAAAGTTCGAATGTTTTTTCGAGTTTGTGTTTTGAACTCACTTGTCTATATGGAGAACATCTTCCCAAACTCGTGGTTGATCAAACTTTTCTTTACATATCTGCTACCGCGGAAATTTGGCACAAAAGTTTGCCTCAGATTGTAGCAAATTTCTCTACAGAGTAAGATATAAATCGATTAGGGAGAAATACCTGAAGCCCGGGAACCCCATTGGTAAGGAGAGTGAGCATCCCAAAATCTGAATGTGCAGAAGCACCACATAGTTCTTCATCGGGAGATCTCAAGTCACCTAAGTTAAAAAATAGTGAGCAGACAAACAACAATATTGCATCTATCTTATCCAAGCCCAAAGGACTGATTTGTAATACTAAGCTAAGAAGCATAGATATCAACACGAGACGAGACATGGATATGACACGACACGAATACTGTGACATCATTTTATAAAAATCTAGGACACAGGCACACAAAGACACATTTATTAAAATACACTATTTTTTAAAGTATATGTCATTTTTAAATAGGAAAGAAACTCAGTCAACAAGCTTGTGCATTTTTATGCTTTAAAATATGAGTTTGATGTATTTTACCTTCAAAATTTATTATTTTGTCCTATGTCTATTTCTTGTGCTTAATAAGTGTTCAATACGTGCCTAACCAATGTCGAATCTATATTTACTTTATACAACTAGTATGTGACACACATTGCTAACAAGCGTCCCATACGTGTCCAATAAATGTCGGAGTGTCCAACACGAACACGTTACCTAAATTGAAGTGTCCATAATGGTTAGATACTAAGCCTTAATAACTAACCAGATAAATTTCAACGAATCATTGGTTCTAAAATAAGGTCATGTTTACCCAAAGAAAATGAGAATGAGAGGATCATTCTCACTCATTTTCATGCATATTGTTTACATATTTTATAAAAGAACAAAAACGATTCCTAAGTTTGTGGAATTTTTGCATTAAAACTAAGAATCATTCTCATTGGCTTATTCCTTTCACGAAGATGGAAAAGGTCGTTCTCATTCCCCATGTTTTAGTTGGTCATACCATCTTTATTTTTTTTTTACCTTCTCTTTACTTTTCTTTGCTTTCTACTTTTCTGAGGTCTCACATCACTTGAACCTATTATAAACATTGATAATTAATATCAATAGAAATCCTCTCCAAATTTTAGAAATTTTAGACCCATTCCACAAATGTTCTTTTTGACTAATTTTGATTCCAAGTCTCCCTTCTCCTTCCCATTTCCATATAAATAAATGGGGCAAATATAATGACGCGAGGAAATGGAAATTTTCATTCCCAAATTTTAGTTTTTCCATTTCTTCTGACATTTTTATGAGCACCACATGAAGTTAAATTTTATTTCCATCGCAAGATTTAGTAATCTTAACCTTATTCCTCTACATTCCTATTTCAGTTACAAAACAAGTTTACTAAACATGATCTAGATATGTATTAACATCTCATAATTTTTCTTTTCAATTGATTTTCAACTGGACTCTTTTTCCATTCGCCATTCTCAAATGGGAATAAGATAGTTCAACAGTACAGTACAAACAAAAATGATAATTATAACTTTAGTGATACATGTTGATGTTACTGAACCTGGATAATGCAGAAGTCGAAGAAATCTCGATGGATTATTGAAGGCACCAATTTTCTCAAAGAAGGTTTCATCCAGATTCAAAGCCAAAGCAATCAAAGACGTTGACTGTCTTGCAGCAAGCCTGTAGCAAACATAGAGAGAGCAAGATACATTGTTGGATATTCTTAAGATTTTAATTTTTATTCTTTCTTTAACTTGGTCAATCCACTATCCAATTACGTAGGGAGTGGTTGATAGACTTGACTAACAAGTTTGCAAAGAAGAGAGGACTCGTTAGTCCAATAACATACCAGTTTTTTGGAAAACAGAAGGGCTCTACTTTGATTTTCTTGTTCTTGAGTTACCTTTATCTTGAGCATACAAATTATCAGGGACTCGTAAGACAGCTCTTAGTTACAGTTACACACAAGCTTTCTTGAAGGATTGTTGTATCTTCTTGCAAAAATGCCAATAAACCTAGTGTTGTACAGGTCGTATTTTCTTTACAAACACGCATCTCAATCTAAAATTTACAAGGCTATTCTAATCGCTCTATTTCATCGTCGTCTTAACTTTTATTTACTAATTAATATGTGTGGTTATTTCAGAAATTCCTATTCCCTTTAAATATTTCCAACAAATATCGCAGCAGTCCAATTTCAAAAACTTGTAGTGAGGATGGGAAAATTCACACCAAAGAGAAAACATGCATTTACAATGACATAGAACCAATTATATTAGATTCAGTACAAGTTCGTACGGAAAGTAATCTCAAAGGCATTTGAACTTACAGGGCTTTCTCTTGGAAGGATTCCATTGTAGCTCTCCAAGAAGGAAACAGCACTATGATTTCCTTGCCAGAGAGAGTAACGATTAGCTGAAGCCTAAAACAAAAATTAACTAATATAAATTTACACAAAAAAATTTCAATGAACACTAATTCCTAACCTCTTGAAGGCCACTGATTTAATTCAGCTTCAGTTCCCTTGCCTGACAAAGGGCCAATATCATACCCCTCTTTTGCATCCCCTATCACAGCAAATAGTGGATAAAAGATTACAAGTAATAGAAATAAGTTATAAATTTGATCCTGAACTTTTTGAATTGTGTCTACTAGTCCAGAATTTTAGGTCTCTAAACTTTTAAGATAATGTACGTCTATTTGACTCAGTACTCTAAACTTTTTGAATTGTGTCTACTTGGTCCAGTATTTTAAGAAGTTTCAAATAGGTCCCTAAACTTTTAAGATTATATATGTCTATTTGGCCCAGCACTCTAAAAAAAATAGATCTTTGAACTTTTAATTTTGTATCTAATAAATTTTGTATCTAATAAGTTTTTTATCTTAACTACATTTTAACTTGTCAAAGTTAACAACAAAACTTATTAAACTTAAATTTAACGAGTTCTCCACATTTCCACAACAGTAAATATTCTCCATTTTGAGCATAAACCCTCGTCCTTTTACTTTTGGTTTCCCTTTCACCCAAAAGATCTCACACTAAGGGAGATGTTGTAACTTTGGCTGCATTACCTCTTCTTAAACATAGTACCACTTCACCTTCCCTCAAATAGTCCTCTATACATCTAACTCTCTCCTAGACCACGAGAAGTTTAGGCACCAATTAGAAACTTTCTAAAGTTCAACTACTAAATTAGACACAACCCTTTTCGGGAGCTAAGCTTGTAATATAACCAAGATAAACAACTTTCTCCAATTTTAACATTTGAATAATGGTAGAGAAAGTGCATAGAGTGAGAAAATTGCAACAGAAGTGGAATGCCTTACGAAAAAAACCTTTAGAACTTGAGCCAGTCGGATCGAGCTTCTCAGCATAGAGAGGGGAGTAACCCCTGTGCGCCTTCCGAGAAAGTTTCATCTTCTCCTCGATGGGCAGAGAGAAGAACTTGGTGCTTTCATCAAACACTCTCTGCACCAACTCGTCTTCCACGCCGTGATTAACCAGGTAAAAGAATCCGTAACCTAAGCACGCCTGTGAGCAATTTGCCATTCCGAGAAAACGGATTACTTTGGGGAAAAGAAAAAGAAAGGGAAAATCATCCAACGAACCTCGCGGATTGAAGTAGCCATGGAGGTGCGATCTCGAGAGGCGAGATCGATGATTGGAACAACCACGGCCCCGATCTTACTTGCATCGGAGGTTTACTAATCAATGAAACCCCTGAAACAGTCTCTTCCCTTCCTTAATCAAATGCTGCTACAGAGCTCAGAGGCAAATTCAAAGCTAAGCAATGTACGTGCCTTAATCAAACTGAACGACGAATTGACAATGACGTCTCTTTTAAGCGAAATTCTGCTTTTATCCGTGTAATAAATTACTATACTTAACTACATTAATTAAATTTTGTACCACCAAATACTTAAATATGTCTAAATTCAACGTGCCATATAATTATTATATAATATAGTCATCTTGCACGTAATGTTAAACTAATTAAGTTAACAATATAATACTAATATAGACACGGTTGTTAAAATTTAAAAGATCAAATTTGTAATTTAACTAAAATTTTAAATGAAAAGTTGAAAAAGTCCTCAGTCTATTAATCCACGTGATAAGTGATACTTAGTTTCATAATGTTTAATGGAGGATCTAGAATTTTTCATACGGAGGTTTACAAGTGAGCAATCTCAAAAATTCATAAATGAATTGAATTATTTGATGTTATTCATCTATTGAAATGGGATAGATGACGAGTGTGCTAAGATTGTGCAACATAATTGGGATTATCGAATGCATCAATTAATTACTATTTAACTAAGAAACTATTCGATAATTTCGATAAACTAAATTGTCGATAATAATAATAATAATAAAGAATGTGAATTGAGAATGCTAAAAAAAATGAATGAATTTGTGTTTGTGAACAAAATTTAGGAAATGTTAGAGAGAGCAAAAAAGTTAAGAAATTCCATCTCAAATTAAGAAATGTTTTCATTCCAACGTTTTATATTTCATATATTTAGTTTATTTATAATTAATTATTAACTAATTAATTTACTATATTTATAATAAATTTACCTATAGTGAGCTTACCAAATTATTAATGTATTTTTTAATTAGAAATAAATAGTTAATTAATTAAAAAAAAGAGAGAAAATAATTAATTAATTTTTTGAAATTAATTAGTACTTGCATGTCTTGGAAGTTGAGGGAGGATGATATTAGTCAACCAAAAAAAAGTTTTTTTAAGACTCCCATGTAATATAGATAAGTAGATTTTTTTTTTTTTTTCGTTTACAAGAACCATGGTTTTTTAATGCAATTAATTTTTCTTAACGATTTACTTAAACGTTTAAATCTATTATTATTTGTTTACATTTATATTTTATATAAAAAGAATAAATCTAAGAAGATATATTATTTCATATTTATAGATAAAGTAATTCTTTAAAAAAGCCATAGGTTACCATCTAAATTTACAAAATATAAAAAGTTTAAATTATTTACTTTATATATTTAGTAAATTTTAACAAAAATAACTTCACAGTGTAAAGGAGATTCAAACCGAAGTGGTGAGGGACAAATTTCTTAACCTTAGCAAATTCTTTTGTAATAATAGAAATCATTTCAGCCCTCCAAACTTACCATAAATACGTCACTATTTTTTTTCTTTTTTTTCTCTAGAATACAACACGTAGGATAGGGAGATCGAACTCACAACCTCTTAATTGAAAATATATGTAATTATTTGCCACTATTTGTGTTTTGTTGTTATAGTAGTGAATATGTAATAAGAATACGAAACTCGAGTGTTCACAATTTCATTCTATTTTTACAAGTAAAAATGGAATTGTTATGTTACACATTTTACATTTTTTTAACTCACTTTTTACAAAATTATTGAATGTGACTGGTACTACATGAATATGATTGTCTTTGTGGCTGTTTTTTAATAACTATTGAACGATATAAAATAACCAGACATATTGTGGTAGCCTCTTCCTAAAATTTATCGAGAGATCTTACACCTTTTAATCAAATCCTCAAGAAGCATAGGTCAATCTCAATCGTTCCTTCAAGTAGTCGCCACTACGAATGGGAGGATATCTGCATGCACATTCAATGGTATTAAGGCTATTCCGCCTAACTCAAATGATCAAAATATATATCAACCAAAAGATCGAACTCAATTGATTAAAATATATATCCTTGACCCAGAGATTGAAGGCTCGGATCTCCGCTCCCACAAGTTAAATTAAAAGAAAAAAAAATGAAGAACACTTTATCTTTTTATTTTCTCACTTGGAAAATAGAAAATATATACATTTTGGTGTTGAAAATTTGGTCTTTTGAGTTTTTAAAAACAAAATTTTGTAAATAGGATTCACATCATGGAGTTGCTTGGATCAAAATCCTACAAAGATGGAGAGCTTTAGGGGATAATATTATAAAAGGAGGGAAATGTCAATACCTTGAGGGAGATGACTCACTACAACAACTTTGAAGACATTCCACAACACAATCTTCATCAGGATCTAAGAAGAAAGCCATCTGCAATGTGGAGAGCAAATCAAGCTAAACAACTTAGGACCCGTTTGGTAATGTTCCCGTTTCTTGTTTCTCGTTTCTAATTTTCTTAATAAACCTAAGCATTTTACAACTAATTTTACAACTAATTTTATTTCTTGTTTCTCCTATTTTGAAAACATTCTAACAATTGTATAGAAATTTAGGAACAATCAAAACAAGTTTCTCTTTTCTGGTTCCCATGTACAATTTATTCCAAAACATAAATAAAAAGATTGTTTTATCATACTTGAATTATTGGAGACTGAAACCATGCCAATTAAAAATAAAGAAACAGAAACAGGAACGTTACCAAACGAGTCTTTAAATTCTTCTCCGAGTGGAATAAAAACAAGAAGGGTAGCTAAAAAGTTACCGAATAGCGTTCTTCTCCAACTGGAATCACTCGATGTAGAGTCGACCTATCATAAATTACACTAAATAAGAACACAAAAATGAAAGAACAAGCAGAATCGCTCGGTTCTTTTTTCCTTTCTTCTTTTTTTTACAATTAGTGTTTATCAAAATATACAATGTCAATCTTTACCGGAACAAACAGTTAGTCCACCTCTCCATCATGTCCCCAACATTAACAATGAATGCCCTGCAATACAAGAGGATTGCATTCATTGAATTCCAACAGTATACATTTTTTCCAAACAGTCATGAACTTTCCCTAATGGTGTCTTCAGAGAACCCTCTTTATAATGTTCAACTGTTTTCGAATTCAAGTTTTGAACTCACTTGTCTATATGGCAGACATCTTCCCAAACTCGTGGTTGATCGTACTTTTTCTTGCATATCTGTTACCATGGCAACTTGACACAAAACTTTTCTCTATAGAGTAAGATTTCGATTGATTAAGGAGAAATACCTGAAGTCCGGGAACGCCATTGGTAACGAGGAGGGTGATCATCCCATAATCTGAATGAGCAGAAGCACCTAGTAGTTCTTCATCAAGAGATCTCAAGTCACCTGAGTTAAAAATAATGAGCAAATTATCAACAGGATTGCATCCCTCTACTTGAAGATTTTGAAACACTGGGCCTTAAACTGACCTCATCTTAATGAATCAATTGGTTGTGAACTAAGACGATGTTACCTGAAGGTAATGAGAATAGGGAAGGAGAATCATTCTACCACATTTCTGTTTATATTTGTATTGTTTTCCAATTTTACCAAAGAGTAAAAATGATTCTCAATTTGAGGGACTCACACTAAGATTGAGAATCATTTCCAATGATTGATTCCTTGGTGAAGAAGGTCAATTTCACTTCCCCATTATGGTGGATCCAGACACTTCTCTTTCTACTTGTTTCAGGCCCCAAATGAATTTAAATATGCATCTCGTTATAAAATTTAGAAAGCAATCAGTGACAATTCTCAAACGATCCTACTTGTGCTCCAAAATAATTTTAGTAAACGTGATTTAATATCATTCCATCAATCTCCTTTTTGATCTTCATTCCAATTGTTTCTCATTTCTTGTTTCTCGTTCCCACCGATAATAAACAGGTTGAACCAGTTCGACACTAAAACAACAAGGATTCTTCATCTTCAACTTCTTTAAATTTTATGTTTTAAAAAAAATCAAGTTACGTATGTCACTGAACCTGGATAATGTAGGAGTCGGAGATAAGCCGAAGGATTATTTAAGGCACCAATTTTCTCAAAGAAAGTTTCATCCAGATTCAAAGCCATGGCAATCAGAGATATTATTTGTCTACCAACAAGTCTGCAGCAGAAAGCAAGATATTATAGCAATCAAAATTCAAAAACCTTTAGCTGTCCAGAAATAAACAAGACAATAATACTTTTTGAGTAAAACTTCTCGGTGGTGATGGGCCAACGCATAAGAATGACAAAACATGCATATAAAACAACGTAGTACCAATTTCATGGCATTGATGAGTATAAGGATGCAAAGAGATCAATCCCAAAAGCATTTGAACTTACAGTGCTTGATTATGGAAGGATTCCATTGTAGCTCTCCAAGAAGGCAACAGTTCTGTGATTTCCTTGCAGAGAGAGTAACGGTTCAGCTAAAACTGTAATCAACAAATCTAAACTTCTTCCAAAGAAAGTTCAATAAACACCGATTGCACACCTCTTGAGGGCCACCGATTTAAGTCGGTTTCAGTTGCATTGCCTGCCAAAGGGCCAATGTAATAGCTCTCTTTTGCATCCCCTATTCACATCAAATCAAGGATACAAACATAAACAACATAAACGACTGGATTTCGTACAAATTTGTCTATAAATTGAAACAAAAGCGGAGTTCCTTGAGTAATCGAGAATGAATCGGAGAAAAACCTGTAGAACTGGAGGCGGTCGGGTCAAGCTTCTCAGCGTAAAGCGGAGTGTAGCCCCTGTGCTCCTTCCAAGACAGTTTCATCTTCTCCGCAACAGGGAGAGAGAAGAATTTCCTGCTTTCATCGAATACTCTCTGCAGCAACTCGTCTTCTACGCCGTGATTAACCAGGTAAAAGAATCCGTGATCCAAGCAAGCCTGTGAGCAATTTCCATTCCGAGAAAACGGATTTTGTTCAGTATTTCTTTGGGAAAAAATGTTTGAGAAAATTGATTAAGAAAATTCTCCGACGAACCTCGCGGATTGAAGTAGCCATGGAGATGCGGTCTCCGGAGGAGAGGTCGATGATTGGGAGTTGCAGAGCTTCCTCCATTTTCGGCCGATTTGTCGTTCAGAGAAAGTTCTTGTTCGCCCCACTGATAACTGATAAGTCAACGTGGTCAAGGTTTTAATTTTTTTATTTATTTAATTTTTTTTTGGCAAGATAAAAAGAGGATCCGATCCTAATTAACCCGTTAAGACATTTATTTCCAATCTCAATATGATCTATTTATCCGAATGTGTCCATGGTCATGTTTCTGTCCACATGTACATTTAAAAAAAATTGTTGTAATGTTTTAAAAATATGGATAATTGTGGTAAGGTTTTAAAACATAGATGTAGATACAAATGTGAGGCCTCATCTTTTTTTAAACTGTCTATTAAAATATTGATGTCATTTCTAAAAACTTTATAAAATTAAAAATTCATAATCTTATCTTAATTAATTTTGGTTCATTTTGTTTTTCTAGTTTAAAAATATTCATTTTATTCAACTTTAAATCTACCCATGCTTTCAAAATTAAAAATATTTAAAGGGGAGGTGATATAATAGAATATCATTTTGGTTTATAAATTTTTAAAAGGCCTATTTCGTCGATAAATTTCTAATTTATTTTATTTTTATCTTCAAATTTTAAAAATGTCTATTTTAATTGAGGCAGGTTATTTTCTTTAGTTATTGTCTGGAGTAGATAACAAAAATTACATATTAAAATAATTTTTTTTTAATTTCTTAGACAGTAGGAATTAAAATAAACATTTTTTAAGACAAATTAGATGCAGTAGTTTATATATTTTTTGTTTGTTAATTTTTACAGTAATATTTACAAATTAGATTCACTGAGTTAATTGTACTCGTATATTTCAATAAAAAGAAAGAGTCGCAAGATAGTTGAGGAATAACGTGTTAGTGAGGTAATTATTGGTATATAAATGTATTGATATTCTACTTATGGTATTTGAGTTGTATAGTTGTATATACATGTATTGACTTTCGTATTTTGTTAATTCTTGAATTTGTATATACATGTATTGACATAATTGAGTTTCATGGTAATATATACGTGTATTGAATTCTAATTTCGATTTTTCTTTAATTGGTTTATACATTTATTGACCTTTTAATTTTGATAACTCTTCTAATGTTTTAAACGACGATACAAAGTCTAATGAATAGAATGAAAGAGTGAATAATGAATCCACCGATTAACGTAAGAAAAATAACTCATCGTCAAAAGAAGTTTGAGAAACTGAATCTGATGACAATACACGCCCAAAGACTACAAATTTAAGAGGCATCACCTATTTTCCTAATCATTTTGATTTATGGATTGTTAGTCTTCGATTTTGTAATTTACTTTTGTTGTAGATTATTTATTAAATGATAAAGAAACACGAAAACAAGAATACAAATAACATGTGACAGCATATACTTATTAGTGGTTAGGTATATATACCAATTGATGCAAATATGTATATATACATTAAGAACATCCAGTAGAACAATTGCAAAACGATGAGATGGGAGATGAATCGTTGTACACAAATCGTTTAAATTAACCGAAATACTAAACAAAGTAATTAAAATAATTAACTTGAAATTCCTTGAATTTATTAAAATCATTTTGAATTCAAAACAAAGTGGTTGAATATAGGAAAAAGCCAAAACATAGAAAATGGTATTGTTGGAAAACTACATTCTTTTGTAAAACTCCTAAAATACCATTTAGTCATTTGTGCAAAACTTAAAACTAATAAACATTTTTTAAAACGGATGACAAAATTTAGCCATCCACTTAAATTTCTCTTTTCTAAAACTAAGCCAAGAAACGGGCGAGGCTTCTGGGCCGCACCGTATTGGGCCTTAGCGGGCCGACCATATAAGGCCCAAAAAAACAAGCGAGGGGCAACCATAAAAGGCCCAACAGACGGGCAAGGCATTTGCGCCGCTCTTATATTGGGCCGACCATAGAAGGCCCGAATCTGCAGGCCTCATAAGGACAGTTGGAGAGCACGTGCGTTGAGACAAAAAATCTAAAAGAGAGAGACAGAGCATGTGGCGTCAATTAGAATAGAATCTTCATATAATAATGCAAGTAGGCCACGTTTTATAATTTTTAAATGTTTCTCTTTTATTACTTTTTTACATTTTTTAAATTAAATTCAAACCTCCCTTTCCTCTTTTGCTTCCTTTTCTTGCCTTTATTTGTCATTTTTACATTATAGGTATTCTTTCTCATGTGTATGTTTTGCTTTTTTTAATAGTTGGTCTCGTAATTATAAATTAGATCTTTATGGTTTAGATTTATCATTATTATTTTTAGAATACCACAAATTGAGAGTACGAGAGTTTGAACTTCCAACTCTAAATAAATGAATATGTATCAATTATCACTAAGTTATCATTATTTGTTTTAGGTATCTAAAATGAATGTTAAATATGATTAAACGACCAATGAACACAAAAACTTAAATCGATAGTTTATGATAAATTTAATCATTTATAGGATATTTAACATGGGACGTCATTTTTTTTTAATTTAAAGTTTTGAAACCACGATGTTGAAATTACAAAGATCAAATTTCAAAGATGAATCGTACAGAGATTAAATTTGATTGATTTTCAACCATTTTAAAGTAGATTGGTGTGATTTACATTTATTCGAAAACTATTTTTGAAAAGTTGTTAGCAAAAAAATAAATAAATCATTTAGCCAGAAAGGCTACATCATAATTGATCGTAAAACTTGATTGGAATTTAGAATAATCTTTCTATGAGCTTTAGAAAAACAATGAATATCCTATCATAGAGGATGATTGGAAAAAAAACGAAATCATTTGAAGCAATGATCATATGCATATAAATATTCATATTTATATTTATAATTAATCATTTTGACTTATATTTTCTTTCTCCAATTTGTCTATTAAAAAAAAAAAAGAATTGATTATCAATCGATAACTCTTTAAAAATAAATTTAAAAAAATAAAAAGTCCACCAACCAAACATGCCCCCCAGACAAAATCCTCGAAAATCATACTTTTTCTCCTGAGGTTCCGAAACTGCCCTCGCGCAATCATATTGTTAATGATTATTTATTGCGTTGGGGATGGGCTCGTACGTCTTTTGGCTTCTTTTGGGGGAAATTAAATAAATAAATATATGATTTGGTGATCTTTGGTACGACGCACGTGTAGTCCAACTCAACAACGACAGCTTTTTAATTTTAATTTTCCTTATTTTTTATTTTTTATTTCGATTAACGAAACGATTCGTTTTCGACGGGGTGAATCTCAGAATCACATGGTGACCAGCTCAGCCGGTCACATGGCTCTGATACGTGGGCCCCGCGGATGCTTCTTGGCAAGCGGGGAGGTGCACGTGTGGTGGGAGAGATGGACGGCGGAGGCGGGAATGGATCGGACGGCCTGAAATGGATCCGTACGAAGATGGAACTGGCTATTCCGGTGGAGGGGGAAGGGGCAAATTATGGAGGAAATTATTATTTATTTACTAATTTAATTATTTTTTGCAGTTGGGGTTTGACCGTTGACCGGATCGGGCGGAAGACAGAGTTACTTTGACCGAAAGTGAACGTGCGGGTTAGACACACTACACGTGTGCTGTGCTGTCCGTTTGATGCCACGTGGGACCCACGTGAGTATGGGAGAATGGAGAGAGAGAGAGAGGAATTTGGATGAGCCTTTTCTCTCAATTACCCTAAGAAAATGTTTTCAAATAGATTGAAAAGACAGTAATGCCCTCAGACAGTAATGCCCTCAGACAGTAATGCCCTCACCTAATAGAGTATGACTATGACTAATCCAAATATATGTGTTTTCAGGTAGTTATTGTAAGTAGAGAAATATTTTGAAAATAATATTCAAAACTGTCTTTAAATATGTAGTCATGTGAGGATAAAAGCATGTTAAATTACAAATTCAGCCTCTCCAACTCAAAAAATTGATTTATTGAACACATAATAGTCAGTCTATTATTTAAGATTTAGATATATTATCTAAAGCAATAACCAAGTCTACACACACAAAAGAGATGCATATCAGTGCTTAAATTGGACAAGAGATTAATTAAGTTGAGAATAGCAAAAAATAGAGTTGCGTAGAATATACCTCACCCCAAGTCTCTCCTCTTATTTACAAAATAAGTCTCCTCGAGTTGGTTCAGTTGGACCTTGTCATGTTAGGTTAGTCTAATTGGGTAGTATCGTTCAGTCCAGCAAGCTTAATTCAGACAGTTTGACCCATTGTTATTTTCTTGGACTCATTCAAGTGAACTCAATACGTATAATAATTTATGTCACTCATAACATAGTTAGCACGATGCAAACACACTCATGCGAAAAAAAACATGGCTGTATCAGGTAAGTAAAAAGAAAGGGATCGCAATCATCACAATGTGGCAACTATCCAATAATCGTTCAATGTAGAATTAATACTCGTTTACTCTTAATAACTGTTCGATACAGGTTCGAGCCGTAAATATCTTAAAAATATGTACATATATATTTGGGGAGGAACATGATTAGGTTGGGTAGAAAGGAGAGGGGTAAGATGGGTGTGTTGAGCGTGACAAGACTAACCCCAAACCGAGAAGTCTAATCAAAAAACATTTTAGTTGTTGTGTTGTGTCGTGTGGTGTTGTCTGTGGGCCCACTGTCCTCCGCCAAATGATTGGACAAACCACAAACTCCGTGGCGAGGAGGGGAGGGGTAATCTGGATACTTCACACCCTTCGGTGACCAACCAACCACCATCCGGTGGTGGTCCCCACACTTCACGTGCGCTTCACGTGGCTGTGTGTTGTGGGGAAGTTTGAGAGTTGAGAATGGAGACCCCTTTCCCTTCCAAATATTCACTTGTCGGATGCTCGCCCCTGATATATATCCTCCAATTATTTCCCTTTTTTTTTCCTATTTTTCTTCACGTGAATTTTTTGGATTTTTCTTTATCATTTCTTTATTTTTTTTCCTTTTTACTTTTCTTTTTCCTTCCATTTTCAGGAATATTTTATTATTTTTGGATAAACGTCAAGTGAAAATGTTTTTGGATATGCATTAAAATATATAAATATAGGATATGAATGAGTTTGCTTTTATTTATCAATATGGCTGGTTAAATATGGTATAAATTTTCTAACATTAACAAAATGAAAAAACAAATACAATATAATTTGGTAGTTTGAAGGGAATATTAATCAATAGACGATCTACCAAGATTTTAAATGATTCTTAAAAAAAAAATCAGACAAATTAATGTACATATATAATGTTTGGTAGGGACGATGATTATTCATATTGGAATTCTCCATTTTATTTGAGAACAAAATATTTTTTTTCTTTTTAATTTCTAGTATGGAATACTAAATTTTGTAAAAAAAATAACTCGTAAAGGTTAATCCAAACAGAGTTTGAAGTTTTTTAATAGGAATTTTTTGAACCAGCCACAATCGATTATCCAAGATTATAGAATGGAGCGAGGATGAACATTGAAATTTTTCTTAAAGGTTGCAATATGGCCCCCTCCTGCCTTAATGTCATCGTAACGACATTTCGAAAAAATTCCAGCTATTACTATAACACCAATTACTATCGTTCCTATATTCTACCACGTGATCATTCAACTTATTATTTTACCAAAGGGTCCATATTAATTTCAATTATTGAATGATGTGACAAATATTATAAATGGATCTTGAAGATATGAAAATTGGATAATAAGAAATCACAATCATGAACCATTACTAAATAGGGCTCTAATTTGTCTCTTCCATTCGTTCAATTGCGTGACCTAAAACATACATGATAAAAAATTGACAAAAAGAAGAAAAAAATAGAAGAACCAAAATTGGAAAGGGGAGGGCAAGATCGGGATTTCACAAGGAATTGACGGAACAAGAAGCAAAAGTGGGGCGAGTTCACGTGCGAATCACATGGGAGGTGAGCCTCGTACGGGCTGCGAAGAAGCGTGGGGAAGCAAGGGGAGTGGGTCCCACGTGTGGGGTAATTTGTCGGGTAGTGGGGGAGAGAATTGGAAAAATAAAATAAAATAAAAATAAATAAATAAAGAGAGAGAGAAAAAATAAAAAATAATAATAATAATTGAGGAGTGGGAGGGGACACGTGGGACAGCTAGCACGCACTCGTGGGGACACCTTAATCATAACCCAACATCTTGTCGGTTTTCTTTCCTTTCCCCCAAATTATTTTAATCACTTTAATTAATCATTAATTCCGCCAATTAAATATATTTTCTAATTATTAATTTTATCTAATTAAAAGATATCCGGCCTTCCTTTGCCTCTTTTCCCTCACTCGCTACAGGGGCGCGTTGCCGACACGCCCATTCAGAACTTGAAATATATATTAACAAGGATAAAAAAGAAAAGTATTTCGATTAATAAATAAGAATTCTAATGCGTAAGTCACGCGTAACTGCAGTTACAAAATTTAAGTCAAAGTGAATTTAGCTCAACGATAATTAGCATTTATCTTCAACAAATAGGTTGTGAGGATTCACCTTGATATGTTATATTTAAAAAAAAATACAAATTTTAAGTCAACCCATCAACTTAAGCTTTTGGGTTGAGTGGTGGTTTGTTCATTCTTAATATGGTATCAGAGCGGGAGGTCCTATATTCGAGCCTTTGCATTGTCGTTTCCTCCCCCTTTATTATGATTTCCACTTGGCCCACAAGTGAGGGGAGTGTTAGAATCTAATAAATGAATTAAATTTACCCTTCAACCTAAGGGTTTAGCTTCCGTGGCTTCCTTTCACGTGAATATGATACGAGATTTAGAGAAAGGAATCTTTGCTCTAAACATAGTCTATTATATCATATGCTCTTGCACATATATATTTTTTAAATTATTTGAATGAGGTCTCTTATAGTCTTATCATAAATTATTATTTAAAATAATCTAATTCAATAAAGTGTATGGTGTCTAAACAAAGACTTGCCACTTTCACGGTACCATAACAACTTTTTTCCAACACACAAAATATGATCATGGGACAATGTCTTTTTCTACTGTTTTTGTCATGTAAATATGATTTGCTTCAATAATTAAAAAATGTCAACTAATTAAACAATTCAAATGGAAGCACTAAAGCATAATGCAAAATATAAAGAATTCAAATTAAATTCACTGTCACATAATGGTATTTCACACTAAAAAAGATGTATATATATATATATATATTTTTTTTTTTTTTCTCTCTCAATAAACTTCGAAAAGCATGAATTTCAATTTCTAACTATACCCAAACACAAACCAAAAGTATTATAAATCATTCGACTGATACTTAATAATTTCGTATTTAAAAAAAAATATTTTTTAATTATTTAAACAAATAAATTTGTTGAAAAATAAAGTATTCTTGTATTATATATTGGAATGTTATAATTCATTTGAAAATTAATTTTAAAATTTAGTGTATAATATTCTACGCACTATGCAAATTATTCTTATAATAAGGTCTCTTGTGGTCATGTCATCAATTATTACTTAATAGAATCTAAAGGAAAAGACTTTCAACTTTAAATAATATTATTAGTTACATTTTTTCAACGCAGCATTTGTGGGACCATTGAGACAAATGTCTTTTCAACATTATTTTTTAATTTAATTACCTTTTACTTTAATTATAAAAACTATTAGTTTGATTAATAATTAGAATTTGAGGAATACAAAATCTAAATCATTAAACAATATATTAAAATACATCACTGTGTGTGCAAGTTTTGAGATTTAAACCTTTCATCTTTTAATTCAGATTGTAATCTCTATCAAATGAGCTTAAATTTATATTGAAAATTAAAAAAATATATATGTTTAGATCTTATTTTCCATGCCTAAAATTTTGGGTTTATTTCAATTTTATTATTTATTCTCTCGAACATTTTGCTTTTAATTTCTTAATTTCTAAACGTTTAGATTTGATTCCATAGATGCTTACCTACAAGATAAAAAACAATAAATAAAAAAAATTTACAATGTACTCATTAGATTTCTATTTAACAAAAACTTACAAAAAAAAAGAAAGGAAATAAATAAATAAATTTTGAAAGACAAACCAGCACGTCATGTCCTATCATAAAGGCGAAACGGCATAAAAGACATAAAGGTCAGGTATAGAGGCATAAAGATCAGAGAGTCGACGACTCTTGAGTTTAGAAAAAAAAACGTATAATGTCTTATCACCATGTAATCAATTAGATTAAAATTTTAGATACAAATAAGATGGAATAACAAATTTTAATCTCTAAATTTTAAATAATATCTAATAGATTCATAATCATCAATTTAAGATTTTTATTTTCAGACCACCAACTAAATAAAAGATAAATTTCTAAAATTATGTAATAAATTTTAATCCCCAAACTTTAAATTCATAATCATTCACATCTATAGATGCAATATTTGAATTTGAGTGGATAGGTAAAAAAATTCCCCACGAACGCCTACAACACACAAGAAATTTACACACCATGTGGTGCTAAGCTCAATACACTCTAATGTCTAAATCTAGTTATAAGTTCAATCGAGCGTAAGTAAGATAATGGAAAGCATACTTCATGCTCCAGGCATCTCCTTTTATTTATAGAGAGAGTCTCCTCACTTTTGTTCGAGTGGACTGACTCGACCAAGTTCACTTGCAACAAATTTTACATCTAACATATTTGTAAACGTTAAAAAGTGTAAAATTAACATATTCAAAATTCAAATAATATATTAAATATAACTCGAAAGATTAGAGATCTAATAGATACTTTTCAAAATTGGGGATGAGGGTTTGAACCGAAAAGGAGGAGCGCGTGGAGTGACGCGCGTAGAGGGATAAGTTGGGGAGGAAGAGGTGGGAGATGGGAAGTTCAAATGATTGAAGGGAAGGGTGGTGTCGGGACCTGCGGCGACAAAATGACATGCGAGCACCAGGGTGGGCCCACAAATGGCGCGCGTGTGGGTCCCGCCGTGTGACTGCACGTGCCACATGTAGCAGCCCCACGTGAGTTTCCTTAAAATCACGCCCACCCGCCCCCTCCCCCACGTGAACTCCACCTCCCTCTGTCTCCCCCTTTCTCTCTCTCTCCAAAGTTGACCCATTTCATCAATTCTCTCTCTCTCTAAATTATATGTATATATTTTCATTTATTGTAATGTCCCCATTTCCATAATTATTTCATATTTGAACACAAAAATAATATAAAATAAATCGAATTTCTCAATTTAATTTGGTTCCATGAATCATATCCTAAAAATGATAGTCCAATCATTGCTGTCTCGTCACATAAATATCAATAATCTTATATATTATTTTTTTAATGTTTAGATCCTATTTTCATCTCCTCAATAGACATTTTCCATTATATTCCCAAAAAAAATTGATAAAATATAATATATATGGATCTAATATTTATATTAATTATTTTTTACTTATTTAAAAATAATGAAATATTTATAGGTTAATTTAAATATTTCTTATAAATTTTTAAATTTTCGTAACTTTTCTAAAAATTTTTATCGATATTTTCATGAAATTGAGATAGGAACATTTGAAATATTGCTATGATTCTATTTATGTGATTTTAAAATCCCAGGTTTGATTCTCATTTTTTTTGAAAAAATATTGGTTTCAATATATATATATATATATATTGTAAAATTTTATAGTGATTCATTTAAATTATGATTAATAAATAAGATAAAAATAAATAAATTAATTAAAATGACTACGTTTTTAATAGTATAGGGATAAGAATGAATCAAAATTGACTGTAGATGACCAAAATAGGATTTAAGCATTAATTTATATGTAAATATCTTACTTTTGTTTGTAAACTTTTTTTTCAAAGATGTTTTGTAATTTCTTTGTGTTTTCTCTTTTTTACTTTTCGAAAACTACTTAATTTCATTATTAAAAAATGGATTCATGCTTTTAGACTAAGATTTCAAAAAGGATTTTAAAAAGTTGACTATGAAACAAAATAAATTGAAAATGAATAAGTTTACTTCTCAAAATAAAAAATTCCAAATGAATTAATCTTAAAAAGAAAAAAAAAAACTTTCAAATGATTAAGAATATGAAGAAAAATGAAATATACGGTTAAACTTTCAAGTTTTGACAAAGGTTTATTTTATATTCGAATTCCGTATAAAGAATATTATTTAAATGAAAGATAAAGTATATGAGCACACTTTATTAACTCAAACTTTTAATACAAATATAAAATTGGCTTTTTAACTACATGAATATAATTATATGAACCTTTATTCAGGGCAATTAAAAAGGAAAGTCTAGATTAAAAAATAATTTATTTTCCTTTTAAATAAAAATAGGAATTATTTAATTCAATAAAATAGGTTACCATTGTCTTGAGATTGAGAGGGCGACCATAGGATGCTGTCGGCTCGTCCCCTTTGAAGTTCCACGCTTACAATAATTAGTTTCGTTTTTTTCTTTTGACAGAAAAAAATAATGTTTTCGTTTTTTTTTTAATTTAAATTATTATTTTCATTTTCTCTTCATCGCCATTAGAAGTTGTACCCTACGCGCTCCAAATCACCGATAGTAACAAAATTCAATTATTTCGCATCATGTTCTTTTTTAATATAACATGTGGAGGTGGAGATCGAACTCATAACCTCTTGGTTGGATATATATGTCAATGACCATTAAGTTATGATCGCTTTGACAATTATTTCGCATCATATTCTTATTAATTAATATGACATATATGTATATAATATAGTAGTAATAATGATAATTATGTGTTGGGTTTATAAAGTGATGACAAATAAAGTCCTACATTGACTAGCGAAAGGAATAATCATGGGTATATAAAAGAGGACAATTATCTTCATTGGTATGAGACCTTTTGGGTGAAACCAAAAGCAAAGTCGTGAGGGCTATACCTAAAGCGGACAATATCATATCATTATGGAGATATGATCATGATATCAGAGTCATGGTTTAAAACCTAGCTGTGTCGGTAAATTCGGGGAGACTCGATGGTAGTTTGTCAGAGGGACAAACAAAGTCAGATAAGATCTGAAATGTCAATATCTGCAAAATAAAGGAGTTAACACTTTGAGCTTTTGTTAGTAAAGGATCCTAGAGAGTAAAACTCATAAAATGTTTGTATACCTCATTCCTTTCTCTTCAGGATATTTATTAAAAGGGGAGATAA
This sequence comes from Momordica charantia, assembly GCF_001995035.1. Next base: position 53,045 of record NW_019104787.1, read on the forward strand.
CCGTTCGAGTCGTATACCCAACTGAACAGTTATCTCCGTGCTTTTAGGCGTAAGATACGTTATGAGGCAGGAATCAAGTTAATTAGTAGTTACCATTCAAACGTTAGTGATTAGTTTGACAACCTTGTTTCAGAGCGTCGTTCAAGTTGGGAGATTCGACGTTTATTGTTTTCAAATTCTTTCTTTGTAGGAAACACACGCGAATTCAAGCTACTGACTAAATGATGACATGTTTTGGATCAAATATGATCTTCATCACACAAATTGATTTTAAAAAAAATGAAATGAGGAATACATTCTCCACCTTAATGAATTGTCTCACCACATATAGTTATGAATTATATATTTATCGATATGAATTAAATTAACCAACATGAACTTAGTTCAGCAGTAATTGACACTTATCTATGATCGAGAAGTCATATTCCCGAATAGGTATTCTTTATACTCTATTCCCCTGGCAAAATTTAAAAACTCGTGCAAACTTTTGGGTAAATAGATTAAGAGTGCATTTTCCACTTAACCTACTATATTGTCATTCCAATTCTAGGGATAAGTAATATATACTTTAACCAAAATATTTTATCACCACACCATCAATTTTGTAAAATAAATTTAAATATGGAATAACCACAAAAATCTTAAATTAAATCCCAAAGAGAGCAAATCAAGAATTTAATTAAAATGAGGGACAACAATAAAATAATAAGAATAATAACTCAATTCACAAATCCAGCTCCACTTACAATATAATATTTTCAAAACAAAATTTAAAAGCAAAGATTATATATTATAATTCTCAAACGCATACAAAATGAGAGAGTGAAAAACACGCGCGAAAACCGCGAGTGGAGTTGAGTGCGTGTGGGTGATGAAGATCAATTGTGTAACGAGAAATAAAAAGGGAAGGGAAGGCGACTCTTTTAAATCCTTTTTATCTATCTATTATTATTTTTATTATTTATTCATATTATTATAGAAAAAGTAAGGTTAGGCTATAAATTTGGTATTATAATCTAAGGAGGGGATAAATTTAATCTCTATGATTTTAAATGTTTCAATTTAGTATACACGGATGGAGACCTCACGAAAGTCTTTTAATTTATGGACAAAATTCGAATACTAATAGAAGAGAAGAAGGTAGCTTCAATTCGGCACATCCAGCAAGAGGTGAACACGATTACTCATAAATTAGCACGTAAAGCGTCAATCGAATTACTTTAGTTATGAATTTTAATTTGTTTGACTTTTTTTTAAGTGTTTAATTTCAAGAAAAAAATAAATTTTGCATATAATCATTGTTAGAATCATATTGATGATATATTGTTTCTCATGCAACAATTTCCTATTTGGGTAATTATGTTTCTTTAGTACAATATGTGGAGGTCAAGGATCGAACTCACAACCTTTTGATTGGAGATATATATCAATTATTACTGAGCTATGTCCGTTTTGGTATTTGGGTAACTATGTGAGTTGGGTATATTAAAGTTTAAGATCAAGTAAGAAGATAAAAACAAGCGGCTGAATTTTTCAAGTAGATAAAAACAAAATTTATGAACAATAATATTGAGCTAATCTGAAAATTGGGACGGAATTTGTAATTTAACCAAAAAGTAATTTTTAGGGAAGAAAAAAAGATAAGATGGGGCCCACCCATAGGGTGAGGGGGTGGGAGGAGACTGAATGAATGAATTGAAAAGGTTGTGTGTATGATTCCACTCATGATTTGATGGTTGCCTCAGCTTAGCTGTCCACTGGGCCCCACTCCTTCCTTTCATCCTAGCCGTTCTTTCACTCCCTTCCATTTTCAACGCTCCCGATTTACTCTCCCACCTTTCCAATATTTTGCTTCCTAATTCACACGTTCATTTGTATTCAATGCAAAACTAGATCAAAGTTAAACTTTTTTTTTTAAATAGTAAGTAAAGATATATATAATAACTATATTATTATTATTTCACTAAAAAAAACTATATTATTATCATTATTATTAATTTTCAATGTAAATTTTAGATCCAGATTCTAACGAACAAGATATGCACATTAGTGTTGGACATACTTTAATGTTTAAGTAAGTCAAAGAGTTACTTGCAAATAGCAAAAGGTTAGGTTGTATAATGTACGGCCCACCAACTCGACCGATCTAGTCGAATAATCTTGCTCTGAATTGGTCAGGTGGTACAACGTAAGTGGCTCGAGCTAAGCATCACTTCAGGTGAGCCTAGTACGGTAATTTTACCCGTAAAATTAATATTAAATAATACTAACCCACACATTCACCTCATATATTTTTGCTAGATGAATTTAAAAAATCCTCCTTTTATGAGATTGTGACTATGTTTTTAATAATTCAATTCTTTGATCATGTAAGTTACTGTGATTATAGTCAATTCGATCATATAATTCAATTGATAAAGTTACTGATTAATATTTTAAAATTTGATGGTTCGATTAAAATGTATTTTCAATTTTTTGAGTGAATATATCTAAACAAAAACAACTCAAGGGAAAAGGGAAGGGAAAGGAAGGCTTTTCTTTTTCTCCCACCAATGAAAAAGAACCAAAAGCAAAGAGGCCAAAGACATGATACCCAAAGAGAAGGGGGTGAAAAGCAAAAAGTGGAAAAAAAAGGGTTGGTAAAAGAGAGGTTAACCATGGTTAAAAAGTGAAGCCCTCCCCCAACCATGGTTAAAAAAAAAAGAGAAACTTTTTATTTAATTTTTAAAATTGTGAAGGACAAAAGAGGCAAAGAGTTGGGCATATTTTGGAGAAGCAAAAGTGATGATTGGGGATAATTGGAGGGGCTTTTCCCTCTGACAACTTCACTTGCTTCCTTTCCATCATTGAATTTAAAGAAACTCTTTTCTTCCATTTCCCCATTCCCCCATTTCTATATAATCCTCTCTTCTCCCCTTCTGCTTGGACCACACAAACAAATTCTCTCTCTCTCTCTCTCTCTCTCTCTCTCTCTCTCTCTCTTGAAACTCAAGGATTTTATTTGCAGTGCACAATGATGGCTGCCAAAGATGATCTCGGTTTGAGCCTTGGATTGAGCTTCCATTCCCACCGCCTCGCTTCCGATCATCATTTGCAGCTCAATCTCATGCCCTCGCCTTGGAATAACGACGCTACCTCCTTCCCTTCTTCCTCAGGTTCGATCTCTGAATTTTTCTTTCGAAAAACAGAGGTCTCTGTTACGTTTTTCCAGCGAATTAACCGTTGAGATAATTGAAATCGAAGAGAGAAGGGGATTGGTTTGAGTTTTGATTTTGTAATCGAAGAGAGAAGAGGATTGGTTAGAGTCTTGATTTTGAAATCGAAGAGAGGAGAGGATTGGTTAGGTTTTTGATTTTGTAGTCGAAGAGAGGAGGATTTTGGTTAGGTTTTTTGCGATTTTGATGTTCTTGGTGCATGCTGATGTTGATTTGTGTATCGGTATTTGCAGATCGGACGTCGGAGACGGGGCGATCGCTGCTCCGGGGGATCGACGTGAACCGGATACCGGCGACGGCGGCGGATTGCGAGGACGAGGCGGCGATGTCGAGCCCTAACAGCACGGTTTCCAGCGTGAGCGGGAAACGGAGTGAACGCGAAGAAGCCAACGGCGAGGATCTGGACGGCGACAGAGCTTGTTCCAGAGGAATCAGCGACGAAGAAGACGGCGAAACTTCCAGAAAGAAGCTCCGCCTCACGAAAGATCAGTCCGCGGTCTTGGAAGAAAGCTTCAAAGAACACAACACTCTCAATCCTGTAAGTACTGTTCATCGCAAACGTATTTTGCTTTTCATTTTCTTTTCCAAAATTTTCTCGGTAGCCAAACACGAGATTATGAGGCGAAAATTCATGGGGGTGTTTTCGTAATTTTGTGCAGAAACAAAAATTGGCGCTGGCTAAGCAGTTGGGTCTCCGCCCGAGACAAGTCGAAGTTTGGTTCCAAAACAGAAGGGCAAGGTGAGAAAATTTCCTCAATCTCCAAGGCCATTTTAGTCAAAACGCTAGTTTAAATCCGGAATAAAAAAATTTCAAATAATTTCGTTTTAATCAAATCTAAGTTCACTTAAAACCCAACCCTTCTATTTTTTATTTTAATTAAAATACTATTTTCGAAATTACTTTTTATTTGGGGGATTTTCATTTTAATCCCTTTGTTTACAAATAAACATTTGTGTTTTGTTATATCGACTAAAATATATAAAAATTGATAATAGATAGACCAAAATAAATAAATGATAAATGTTAGGAACCAAAACAATATTTTAAGTTTTACCATATTATTTCACCCATTCACGGGTCGAAATACGAACTTATCTCAATGTTTATTAACACTTGTCTCTGATTAAGAGATCATGAGTTTGACGTCGAACTCTATATCTAGTACTAAAAGAAAGAGAGTTTAGAAAGTTAGGGTTGTATTCAAAATTGATTAGAGAGGATAGAAATTGATGAGAATATATTTATAATTGAATGTAGAAATTAAATTAGTTTGTTTTATGGGTGTGTTTTAGGACGAAATTGAAGCAAACGGAAGTAGATTGCGAGTTTCTAAAGAGATGCTGCGAGAATCTGACGGAGGAGAACAGGCGGTTGCAGAAAGAAGTAGCAGAGCTGAGAGCACTGAA
>NW_019104787.1:59977-76050 GCF_001995035.1 Momordica charantia
TAGATATTTCAAAGGGGCTTGTACTCTGACCAAAATAAGGCTGAATGCCCATGGGCTATACTAGGAGCATTAAGCATCATTTGGGCTTCTAGATAAGGCCCAATAGTACAAGGATAATTTTTCTCTACCAATTTTGTACTCAATTTTTTAATATATACTAATGTTGCACTTTAAACTTCGAGGGAATGCGATTGGTCGAAGTATCTATTGATTCAATACGCATATCTTACCCATGCCAATTTTACCTTTTAGATTTATATGAGATGAATCTATTTGGATCAAGGTGTCTAAGAATCGATCAAGACCGTAGAGCTGTGCCTATTCACATATTAATGTGATGGAGATTAGAAGATTGTGTTACACATCATTTCACACATTCAAATGATAAAGTTAATACAATAGAAGTGCAACTCTTCGACAAAATGATGCGCCTATTCACGTATAGGTGCAATTGCAAAGAAAAATAAAGTGGCCATATAATTCATTGATATTTAGTCTGAATGTTCGTATCTATTATAATGTAGCTTTCTTTGGTTTTAACTACCCTTGGAATCTGTTTATGTATTGTTTACATCTCTTCCGTTATTTTTTAGAAGAATTTTTTTAATTAATACTAAACTGATGGTGGTAGTTTTGATTAATAATTTGTGTACTGTGATCATATTTAGGTGTAAATAGTCCTAAAACCAACAAAACAAGAAAAGATTCAATCATTTTGTAGAAGAAAAATCAACCCAAAGTTCGAGATCTTATCATATTCTTGAAGGAAAATCAACCCAAAAAAAAATAGAGGTCCTACCAATTTCCTAAAAAAGAAAAAAAATATATTCAACAAGAACCTGAGATTATATGAGAAGCAAGTCTTGAATCATTTGTGTTCTTTAATTTCTTTTTCTGAAAATTTATAATTTATCTTTTTCATTAATTTTTTCTTTCTATTATCTTCAACAATCTCCTCATCGTTTCATACCAACAAGTTTCGAACTTTTTTTTTTAATTTCAAATTAACTTATTATTTGTATTGAACCTTTTTTTTTCCGTTTTAAATCATACATATATTTCTAGATTTTAATAGATATTAATTCTAATCATTGTATCAAATATTTTTTAGAAAATTTTCGTGCATGTGATTAATTTTTCCTAAAATTTGTAATGATAAAATTTTATAGTATCATTATTTTTTTCTAAATTTGTTTAACATCTTATTTTCTTTGATTAGATAAAATATTACTAACAATTTCAAAATATAATAGACAATACTATTTTAAAACAAGTAGTCATAAAATGATTTTAAAAAAATAAGAAGTTGTTTTTTTTTTCAAAAACCAAAAATTTAACAGAAATTTAAAAATTAGGTTTAAAGTAATTACTTTCTTACCTAAAAGTGTTATAAGTAAAATATATTTTATTATTTTAAAATGTAACCCAATATCTCTTTTATGGAAATACATTTTTTTTTTGTAAAACTAATAATAATAAGCATTAAAAAAAACTAAAGAATTTACATATTTTTTCTAATAAAGATCTTCTCCAAAATATCTTGAATAGATAAAAGAAATTACCTATTTCATATGATAATTACCTATTTATCCTTATATTTAATGGCTATTCCACAATTCACATAATTCAATTTTATTTTTAATTTTTAACTTTTTTTTATGTCAAACCATAAAGTATATTACTATTTTAAAATGAAGATTAATTCAAGTTTTAATATCAGCTATTAACATGGAAAAAATTCTCCCAAAAAAGGTATGAATATATATGTACTTAAACTTTAATTATGTATGATGTTTTTTTATTATTTTTCTCGCTTTCATCTATATCTATAATATATTAAAAGTACGGATGGGGGAAGAAACTTTTTTTGAACAAATTTAAGCTTGATTTTTTGTACAATGCCAAAGCTATCCTTCCATTAATTAAAAACAATGAATGAAAAATCATCCACTAATTTCACATACACGTAACACTCAAAAAAGAGAGAAGAAAAAACCTTTCAACATCCTTATGGTTAACACCCACTTAATATATACCATTAACACCACCACTGATTCACACACCTACTTTACTAAATATTAGTGGTTTATTAAGGTTAAATTAATAGAAAATTCTCTATTACGTGACTTTTCATCTTTCTCAAATTTTTTAAATGTATGGACTTTTCATTTTCTCACATTTTACTATATATATATAGATAATTCTACGTTTGCCAATGTCATTTTTTAGATTGGAGTCAAATATCGTTCATCATTCTTTTTTTCAATTCTATATTCAAATTTCAAATTTTTTTCTTTTCTATTTTTCTATTGTTATATCATCATTACAGCTGAGTTATACTCACTTTGGTATTATAAAAGTTTTATTTTATGTGACGTACAACAAAAATTTTCAAGATATTGTGGAGCATACTTGGAGAAAAGTGAATCATATTTTATTATGAATGGAATTGTGAAACGGATTGATAATAGATTTCTTGATTTTTTTTAGTACAACATATGGGTGTGGGGGATCGAACTCATCACAACCTAATGGTTGGAGGTATATGCCAATTAGCGCTGAGTTATGCTCGCTTTGACATGATTGATTAAACCAAGGTATTGAGTAATTATCTATATCAAATTAACCAAGGTATAAGACCATGGCATGATTGATTATTTAATTTTAATATTATAAGATGTTTTTAAGATTTAATATTTAATTTAAATCATAAAATATAATATGATAAATTTTGTCTTTTCAATATACATAAATTAGTTCCATAATTATAACGTTGAATTATATTTAAATTTTGAATATTAAAAGTTTTTTTTGTCACTCTTTAATTTTTTAATTTTTTTTTATTTTGTTACTATTTTTTTTTTACTCTTTTTTGACTCATTTCTTACCACCATTTGAGTTATAATATATATTTTTTCTGTTCTCTTCTTTCCCTCTGAATTTATTTTATTTTATATATTTTTATGTTTCTAAATTGAATGTAGTTGAATATGTGACTATTGTTTAGCAATCTCAAACATTTGGGACAGGTAATTTTTCTTTTTATTATGTGCACATCGATTTTCTTCTTCCTTACGGACTATTATTATTAATATGATTTTAGAATTAATCTTAAATTTATGTTATTACTTAAAATTTTTATGCATGCTTTTAAACTTTATTTTTAGTTAAATTATGTTATAAATGTTTTGACCGTTTATGAATGCTTAAAATTGGATAAAATGTTGATATTTTATTTCAAATTAGAAATACGTAAATTAATTTTTATTTTAAAATTATATCAAATTAGTTAATAATTATATTTAATTATAATTAATAATAGAATTTAAAAAGTTTTTGGAAGTTTAATAATTAATGCAACATTCAGCAAGTATAAACACCTCTCCCATCAACATTTTTTCTAAAAAAAAAAAAAGTCTTATCCTCCATGTATGACTATGATTAATAATATATATTTTGAAAGTAATTTTGTCGTTATTTTTGTTCTAAAAATATTTGTACGGCTAGAAGTCATTAATTTAATTCTTATAAAAATCATAACTATTCAATATAAATTGATAAGTTCACCATTAATTTTAATATATAAACAAATAAATTGGAGATGTCACGTGCCTTGCACGTGTGAAAATACTAGTTATTTTAAAAACTCATGTCAAATATTTAATAGTTAAGCATTAATAAAAGATATATTCATTCAAATATCAAATCAACATAAAAAATTATATTCTAAAAATATTAACCCACATGTAATACAATGAATATAAATAGTAAAAATAAATAAGACAAGGTGTGAAATCTAAAATCGCTATAAGGCCATTTCAGGTTGAGTAAAAATATTTTCGATTAGTCATATAAATGGAATAGGTTTTCAAATACATAGGTATTTCATTAAATTAAAATATTAAGCATTTCAAACTCAATTAATAAAATATATTTTCAGCAGCAGAGGATGAATTTGGAGAAGATGAAAACACTTTCCAGGAATATGAACTTGATGATCAAAGAAGAAAATCATGGAAAAAAGAGAGAGAAAAGAAAAGAGTTAAAAGTGGACTAGAAGGTATATCAGTTGAATGATTTGAGTTTAAATTTTGATGAACACTTACTGAAGGATGATAGGATACATCTTTCAAACTTCAAGTTTGCCTTGAAGAGTTTCTACGAATTTGTCCACTGGATCTCTTTATTGATTCAATCCTTTGGAGCCTGATTTGCTCTCTGAATTTGGCAATGAATTCATCAGCCTTTTTATCTACATCTGGTCCTCCATCACCAGCCATACTGCTACTGCCTGCTTCTTCATTGCTCGAACTTCTTTCGTTATCTTTCCTGGTTTCGGTATAAGTTCCTCCGTTTTTGTCCCTGATAAACTCGGTCGCCATGGTGTCTTCTTCTTCCTCGGTTTCCATGTCGTCGTCGGTTTCCATGTCTAACTTTTCAACCAGTTCTTCTTTCTCTTCATCTGGAAACTCAATGGGGTTCTCCTCAAAATCTTGGACATGGACATTCTGATGATCCATCCTCCCCTTCAATTCATTTCCTCCCAATTCTCTCCCTCTTCTCGGTGGTTCATTCACAAGTTCCCCAGGTCTGATTGTTCTTACAGATTTTCCCATTGATTGACTATCAACATAATTTCTCGGTGGTTCATTCACAACACTTGAATTAGGACCAACCATCATATCAATATCATCTCCTGTATCACGAATTGAGCTTCTGGGTTTGCTAGTGAAGCTTCGCCGCAAATCTTTTTGATGAGGCACATCATTATCGTTCAACCAAGAGCTTTGTTTCATTGAGGAAATTCGTCGAACACGTGGTGGAGGCGGAGGTGGCGGCGGAGGAGGCGGAGACCGGTAAAAGCTCTTCTTCCTCACGAAATCCTCCGCACCCTTGCCCTGTAATTCTGGTGACACAGTGGGCGGAGGAGATGGCTTCTTCGGTGTTGGAGATGGAGAGGGAGAAGGAGATAGCTTCTGACCTATGGCATTGGCTCGGGTAGACCTTGAAGTTTGAGGCCTGGAAGACCTAGAATCGATCCAATTCGATTCAGATTCCTCCATGGCAGCAACAGGGGAATACATAGGAGGATTATCAGCTTCTTCTTGCATCTCCATCCTACCCGATCTCGATCGCCATGGAACTGGCGATCGAAGAACGACATTTTCATTCAACTTATCCTCCATTTCTTCAAGATTCACTCCCCCAAATTCCCCTTCCGTACTCCTCTTCGACTTGCTCAATAATCTTCTCGAACTCGCTCTCGGCTTGGATCCAGACACAGCTCTAGACTCATCGAGAAGATCATCGTCTGCAACAACACGAGACTTCAAGCTACGAACAGGCAGAAGCAGAGGCTTCTCGCTCCTAACTCTCTGCTCGTTAACAGCAGGGCGTTCTTCAGCAACAACCACAGATTCATTCCTAAAATACCGACTACTCCATGTTTGGACCTTACTCTCATCAGAAGAAGACAAAGATTCATCATTCGCAGACGGAGTTTCAGGCTCATCATCAAAAACCGACGAGACATGAAGCAATCCAGAAACATAAGATTGGACATTATCGAACTTAGAACCACTAACTTCATTCTCTTTCTCTTCATTTCTCCGGCTAAAAAGGCCGTAAGAAACAGCAATTCCGACGAAAAGAAGGTGCAGAAGCTCCCAGCTTCTGGTCAGCAAAGTTTGGTTGATGAACTCAGGGGCTCGGGAGGGGACGAGAGGGAGAATCACTAGAAAGAAAATCGCCGTTAAAACTTTGTACAAGACATGGCTATGGAACTTACTTGGACAAGCCTCAGCCTGGCTCTGCCGCAGCGCGAGAGTTGGGGATTTGGCGCGAATCTCAGTTTCCGCCATTGAAGAAGGTGTGAGAAAAAGCTTCTTCTTCGTTGAACGGGCAATGGAGTCGCGAAGAAATCCAGAGGAGAAGACTTAATGGCGAAGGAAAAGGAGAGAGAGAGGGAGAGAGGGAGAGAGAGAGAGAGAGAGAGAGTTGCAGAGAAGGGGAAAGGATTTGGAGAAGGAACAAAGAACAATTTGAAGCTAATTTGCTTTAAACTACTTTTTAACTGTTCCTTCATTATTGACGAATATAGCCTTCTCTTTATTTTTTTATGCCCATTTGATAATTATTCGGTTTTTTTTTTTTATAATCAGGAGTTGAAGCTTTACTCTATACTCAGAGGCACCCGTGTCCGTCCTAGAGCTCGAACCTGAGAGACATCGAGTCGGATTTATTGATATTAAGTTCACTAAACGATTCGAACTCGAGATCTCTAAGTCACTGTGACGAAGAGACCTTAAGCCTTTGTCAACTAGACTGCAATTCTTTTTTCTTTGTCAAAAGACACTTTTGGTGATGTACTTCCATTGAATCAACGATTTAGTTAAACTTTAATTTGTAACAATTTGCCAATCTGAGCATATCTCAATTAGTCAAGCACATGTCTTCAACTAAAAGTCCGTGAGTTCGAATCACTACCACAACTTGTTGTACTAAAAAAAATTTATAACGATTTAGTCGATGTATTTTCAAATTGGTAACAATTTACTTTTTGAACTTTAGTATGCAACAATTTTATCTCTATAGTTTAAAATTTGTAAGAATTTTAGTCTGTACGGTGAAAAATCTTATCAAGGTTAAGTGACTATTTTTATCATAGGACGATTTACTTTTGTAATTTATAAACAATTATTCATTAGTTTGTTGATTTACATATATAAGAAACCCTATTAAATCTTAACAACATTTTTCACACTAAGAACTAAATAGTTGAAAACTTTGAACTACAAAGACAAATTGTTACTTATTAAAATTTAAAGGCTAAATTATCACCATTTTGAAAATACAATGACTAAATTGTTGCCATTTTAAAGGTACGAGGACTAAACTGTTACAAAGTAAAATTTAAGGACTAAATTATTACTTTAATAATAATAGTACAAGTTTCAAAAATATTTTTTTTAGCCAAAGTCAAAAGTACACAAAATTTGTAAAAATTTAGTACATCGATGGAAATTTCGATGTCTCAATTTTATAGAAACGTCGATGAAATTATTGGTAAAATGTTGATGTCGATGAATATTTTTCAAAAAATTATAAAATATTTACATTAATAAAAAAGTATTTTACCATTTTTAAATAAGTTAGAAACTATTACTATTAATATTATGTTCATATTATTGATATGTTGTTGCTATATATATTTTTATATTTTGTCGATCTTTTTTGCGATATTATTAAAATGTTGATTTACCTCTCATGTCAATATCGAACTCGTAAACATATAGAAATGTCATGAAAATATCAATACGTCGATGAGAATTTAGTACCCTACTCCGAAAGAAACTTGAAAATTCTAAGAAAAATAATGGTAAGATGAAAAAAAAAATTCATTATTCAAAATATATGGGGATATAATTGGCAATAGGAAAAAAGGGAGGGGCAAATGGGTTGCGTAGGAGTGGCCAGGATTCTTCTTTTGGACTGCTTACGCTAGTTTTTGCAACTTCATTATTTTAATAAAAATAAAATAATTATTTTTATAATTTTTTTTAAAACTTTAGCTTTGTCTTACTCAGCCTCCTCTTAAAGACCACGCAGAATTTTTTAGGTTAATTATTCTTTCTAAACCATTTTGGGAAGAGTTTTGTTTTTTTATAGTTTTATTTTTAAGCACGAGTGAGAAATTTGAATTCACTCCTTTGGTCGGAGATATATGTCTTAGTCAATTAAGCTACGTTCAAATTAGTTTGGAAAGAGTTGCAAATGGGTTCAATTCGATTTTATATCTAATTAATTAAATCGGTCGATTTGGTCCTATATATCATGTAGACAAAATGGAATTGGGTGTGTGAAAAAAATTACACGAGTTTAGCTTGATTTGAGTAGATTGTTGCATGTTGATTAGGGTGATTTGGTTAGGCCAAGGATTATGATATTTTGCACATATTCTAGGTTAATTGTTTTTTCATATAGTTAGTTTGGTCAAGTTCGATATGGTTTTGTGTATTGAACTGGTCGAACTTATAGTTTTGATTTTATACGTTCTAGGGACTAGACTACTTAAGTATGGAAAATAAATTGAGTTAGTCCATTCGATTGGTGTGAATTTAGTTTTTTAGATCTAAGGTCATGTTATGAATAAATTGCCACAGATCTTGTAGATCAATATATATGTTTTTGAGATCGATTGAACCAAACTAAGAGGATTTGATCAGTTGATTAGATGACATCAATTATAGCATGCTAGTTAGATTAGTTTTAATGGGATTTCGAAGAATAGGATCATCACTTCCTATCTATCTTTCTGCTCCTTCGTGCAAACTTACACATACGTTATGTTCTTTCGAACTACATTGAAACCAATTTCACAAGCAACTGATGTTGTCTCATCTCTGTGTTATACTTCCAATGAGAACAAACACTGATTCACGTGTCAATTTTTCATTAGAAAAGTCACGTTAAACAAACCGAACGAAGCAGCTGACCAACATTTTTGTGACCCACTTGAATTGCTTGGGATGAGAATGAGCTGCCATTTTTTTTTCTTTTGTACTAAAAGCATCTAATGCATAAGGAGAATCCAACAATGGCTGAGGAAGAAAGAAAGAAAGTTGAGGGGTTTTATTCTTTTTGTTTTACACAATATTGTATTCAAACTTAGGCCAATGGAGGGAAGGAATTGTCTTGCTTTTTGAAAATTCCATGGCTTCTTCTTGCCATTCAAATACTTTCTAATAATTCCTCCCCTCAATGGACAAAGAATCAAAGAATAATATATTCTATTAAGTTCCATTGGATAATTTGATAGTTTTTGTGATAAGAGAGAACTCTCTATTTGTATGCTTTTTTCTTTTTGGAACTTATTCAATCAATTTAATAATGTAATGAATGAGATCATTGATGTTGTTGGATTGTTATCTCGAAAATTTATCGTCATTAGTTTATTCATCTTGCATAATTACGTAAGTATTACATCATCGAGTAGTTAAGAGAACCATAGAGTAAATGTGCAATAAAATAATGGAGTTTACCTTATTTTTCTCGATTTATTTTTTAAATGTTTGGATTTTAGTTTTGAAGTATTAAAAATGTTTTTAGTCAAGTCTATAATCCATTTTTGACTTTGTATTTCTTGTCCTTAGGTCTAATGTTTCTTTTTTTCTTTTTTCTTTTTAAAGTTATTGGGTAAGTTTGTAATTTTCCTAAAGGTTTAAGTTGTGTTTTTGTCATCAAACTTTCATAAATATTTCTTTTTCTTCTTCCTACTTTCAAAAAACATTTATTTAAATCTATAAAAGTGTGTTTTGTTGGTGATTTGAAAACATAAAATTGAAAACAACGTAAAGTAAAGTGAAAAATATAGCTGTATTCTTTAATTTTCAATATTTTTTTAATGTGTTTGATATCATATCCTGAAAATTGAATTTCAATTTAAAAAATTATCAAATTTATGTTTAGTAATATCTTTGTAAACTAGTGGTATTTATAACTAAATATTTAGTTCTATCTCAAACATTATTAATTAATTTATTAACATTTTTGTTATAAATTTTGTAGAGTTATTATTTTACAATAATATATCATTTATATTATATTATATTTTACCTGTTTTAATTTTAACAAAAATGAAATGAGATTATAATATGAAATAATATATTTATCAAAGGTTTATTTTTTATTAATGCAACTCTACATTCTAAAATTTCAAATTCAAAATTTAAAAACATTAAAAACATTAAAATTTTGTTTTTAGAATTTCCACTATTTGGATCCTAGAATTCCAAAACAGTTTTAAAAAATAAATATGTCAAATACATATTCACTAAATTCATTCGGTACAGGGAATCTGAAAACAAAAAATAAAATCTAGATAGCATACCAAACAAGCCTTAAACTTTCATAAACAATCATTGGATTGATAGAAATCTAAAATCCCTTGTTTCCAAGTTTAACGCCAAACTTAATACATTGTAAGTTGCACGATGAAAATTAGAAACATTGACTAAATCAGATATTTATGTAAAATTTAGTGGCAAAAATTAAAAATATCGTAAGTATGACTAAAATGATATAAATAGTTAAATATGAACGAAAATGTTCTCATGGCTTTAAATTTTGAGATAATATCTTGGGAGGGCTGTTTTAAAATCGTATTTACACAAATGTCTTCAATTTTCTAAATTTACACTTTTAGATATTTTGATGTAGAATTTTATTCTAATACCCTTTCTACCCTTATTTATTGCTTTTTAATATATTATAATTTTAAAATTTAAAAGATTTGAATCCTTAATTATCTTATGTATATATGAGTATATATTGTATATGTGACTATATCTTATGTGTATATATCTTATATATATAAGATATATACACATATATCTTATAGTTCTGTAGAAAGGGTTCTCCATACCATTGGTAATTATTAGTCTTCCGTTAAGATTGATATATATGGGGATATATTTTGTGTATGTGTATAGAAAATTGAAGTTCTAAATGTCTCATAGTCTTAGTATTCCTGATTATATTCGTATAGATGGATATATATGTTATATTATATATAGTATAAGATATATACACATATATCTTATAGTTCTGTAGATAGGGTCCTCCAAAATTGAAGTTCTAAACGTCTCATGGTCTTGACGATTGTTATTTTTGGATTTTGGGGATTTCTGAAGGTTTTCAAATTTGGGGGATTTTGGGATATTGTTTCAAATCTTTGTCAATTTCTTTCTTACAAAAGCCTCTGTAAAATGGATGTTTCATTTTTTTTTGTTTCTTTCTGTTGGGAGATTTTTAGACGGGATTTAGAGATATTTTAGGAGGTTATGATTTCAATTTTGGGGAATTTAAGGTTTTGTTTTTAATGTTTTGGTGTTTTAATTTGTTTTGGAAAATATCATTAACCTAAAATTATGTGATCTAAATTATAACCTTCCAATTAATCAATTCTGTAATTTGTAGATACAATAGGGTATTTAAGTAATTTATGTGATGAGTACAATCTTATTCTATACATTTCATCCTTTTATGTAATTAGGATCTTTAAATAGCCCATCAACGTACTAATCCCTTAAATTTTAGGTAAGAGAATTCGATGGCTATCTTTTCATCGCTTGGAAATCTCAAATGGGCTTTGGATATTTGCACAAATGGGCTGGGCTTTGATTGTTTCCATGCGGGCTGGACATTTTGAGATTAGGCCCAATTGAGGCCCAATATTAAAAAATAGTGGTAGTCCTGAAAAGGGAAAGCTTAAACTTAGTATAATTAAGATAAAATTTAATAAAACTAGTGACTACAAATTTGTAATAAAGAAAAAAGAGAGAGAGAGACATACACTGAGATAACTTTTATTATAATCAACTAAAACATGGAATAAAAATGTATCGACCGCTCTTGTTATGCGTGAAATTCATTAGACTTATTTGAAGTGATGCAAAGGAAGTGATGTGAGTTGGGATGCTGGACCACTCGACTAGACCAGACTTAACTAGAGCTTGAGCGTTCGACTAGGCTGACCTATACTAGACCTTACCTAACCAAACTAGATCACTCGACCATGCAAAATCCAAGTAGGGTCGGACCACTTGTCCAAATCGATCATATTCGATTGAGTCGATTCATCGAACCAATCCCCTATAAATAAGAGGATTGACCTAGGGCGTGAGGTACGTTCTACAACTCTACTTTTTGACATTCTTAACTAAATATTTTGTTAACTTATACACCAGAGTGTATGTTGTGTATGCAAGTATTCGTTAAAACATCGATGCTAGAGCTAAAATCCAAATCATGCATCAACAATTTGTTATCAAAGTGAATCCATGATTAGTCAATTATGATAAATCCAAAATCCAATATAAAATTTTCATTAATTTTAGCATTTGGATCTAAGCTTGATCCATACATGTCGATTCGAGTCATAAATTAAAATATTAGTTGTCAATTCGATTATAACTTGGTCAGATATTTATTACCATCTCAAATATCGATGGTTCGATTTCTATCCCATAGTTGTTGAAGTAAAGAAAAATTAAAATGTTATCATGTCTAGGTTTACAAAAACTAAATAATAATTTGATATAGATGTCTAGAATTGTTCGGATTGTACTGGGTAGTACACAATTTCAGATTTCGTATTTCAAAAGATTTTTTTTAATACAACATGAATAGATAAACTTTTGTACTTGCCTTACCTATTAAGAATGTCAACAAACTTGAAGTTTAGAAGATAAAAACATCCATCCCCATCCTTATATATCATCTTGTCACAAAATTCTTATAATATAATTAATTATGAATTATTTGGTCAATCTGATGTTGACCTTCAAATTTTATTTATTTATTTAGTACAATGAGTCTCTATTATATACTAGACCTGTGCTTTTAGCCATTTCTAAATTTATATTTTTGAGTAACATAATTAATCATATATATTAAATATTAAATTTTGCCTTTATCAATGTGCATCACATGATATTAGTCCGCAATATTTTAAAATAGAAATATGTGCAAGCATTAGATCATTGTGCTAATTTCTTTTATATTAAATTATAAATTTAAATATTTTATTTGAAAGAATATATCTACTTAACATATAAATTTTAAAAATTTGTAATTGTCACTAAATTTAAATCATTATTATTTATTTAGTTCCTATTACTAAAATAAAATGTTTTCTGCCACCAATTTGAACTCCTTAACTTATTATTATTTATTTAGTTCTTAATTGGAGTTGAATCATCATTCTCACATGTTGTTGGACTAAACAAACACAATATTACACGCCCATTTATCCTGACCACGTCACACCAATTTAGCGAAAATTTATAGCTCCTTTAATTGGTGTAAGAATAATAATATTTAAAAAAACATGTAAGTCAACCTAAACATAGTTTAAGTACTTCAACCCCTACATATTGTATTAAATAAAAGATAAAAACAATACGTTAACCATTGAGACACATGTCATATATATCATTAATTTGTAGTTACCGACTAAACAAAAATATAATCTATACTTTAATGATATATTCGCAAATAACAACAATAAGTTTAAAAGAAAAATAGATTAATAATAAAGATTTTTTTTAATAATGCTAAATTAGAAATTTATTTGTAAAATATACCCCTTTTGAAAAATTTTCAAAGAAGAATGCTTGGAATATTGTAGGTCGATGTCACTTCATCATTAGCCAACAATCTCTCTCTGTTTTTTTCGTTTCAAGAGACAGCATATACCGAATTTAAGCAAAATTATCATTCTAGTGGAGTGACTATACTCCTATTCTCTAATCTAAAGATCATGAGTACTTGAGATGTTATTATTTTATTTATGAAATATATTAATATAGTAATTATAAAATTTACGGAAAATAATTACAATTTTCTATATTTTTAATGTAATTATTTTATTTTATTTTTTAGAATTAATAATTATTTATTCTTAAAAACGAAAAAAAATAATTTTTAATTTCAAGCTAAGATAAATTTGAACAAACAACATCTATTTAAATTTATTTAAAAGAGAAAAAAATTTACAATATAACATATTCTATGGGATAGAAGAGAAACAAAATGACATTAGGAGAACTTAAACCTCACACTTTTAGATTAGAAGATGAGAACTTTAGTCTCTTCGGCATAGTGATAGTTTTACTCGAAATTAGTATTAATATAGGTCAAGAAATTATAAAGTGGTATAAGTAGATATATAAATTTTTAAACTTTTAAGTATTATTTTTGAAATAAATTTTAACAACAGCTATATTTTCGCTGTCGAAAGGGAAAAAAAAAAAGAAAGAGCTATGTTTTCGCAGATAAGTTTCTAATTTGCAATATTTAAAAAAGAAAAAAGTCCTTAATAATAGCGTATTTAGTTCCAACACTAATTATTTGAAGAAATCCATCGAAACTTATTGCCCTGGCCCTTCTTCTATTGGTTTACATTCATACAATATCCATTATTTATATTGTCGTTTAATCGGGTGGGGTCCACATTTGAGATTTAAAAGTGACGGCCCGTGAGTCATGGTCCGATGAATGCAAAAGACCCGTGTACACGTGGCGGAAATTCAATGCGCTGCCACACAATATTTATGACCGTCCCGTCACTTTAATATTATCGTTTCGGGCCAACTCGCCGATTCTTCTCCGGGCTATTTGTTGAGCAATTGCCGGAGTCTCTCTCTCTCTCTCTACTTTTTCTCTCTCATCAATCGGTTTTTGGAGAATGTTGTGCCAATGGTTTGAGTAGAATCCAATCCATGGTAGCTTTTCAATTCCGAAGCATAATCTAGGGTTCGGTTCTGGAAATATTCCGTCAACTTTTCCCAATTCGTGTTGATCAATCGCGCTTTCTTCTCCGTCGACCGGCCTCTTCTAATTTTTCGGCTGCCGCGTGGTGGAGAATTCTGTGAGAATTTCGTTTTTCTGTATTTTGTTTTCTCCGTGGAGATCTTCTCCGATTTTCCATTTCTGGGTTTGGGTTTGGGAAAGAATTTTAGGTTTTCGTGATGGGGGATGTTAATTCTTTGTATGTAATCATGCGAGTTGGTTGAAACTTTATCTATTTGGGGCAAACGGGTGTAGATTGTTGGTTTGTTTATGCATTCGAGATAATTGGTGTTGTTTGGATATTCGGTTTATTGTAGTCGATTTTGGGGCTTTTTATTTGAGGCTATGTATATTGAGGAATTGAAGGAAGGGGAGTTGCAGACTGGGGAGGAGGGGAGTTATCGTGCTATTGTTAGTGATTTTGAGAGCCAAAGCATCGTAAGGTCTGATGTAAAAAGGATCGCTGTTGGAGTTGGGGCTCGTGTGCTTTTCTACCCGACTTTGCTTTACAATGTTTTCAGAAATAAGCTTCAGACGGAGTTTCGTTGGTGGGATAGGGTCGACCAGGTATGGATATATTTTTTGATCTTGCCAATTTCTTCGCAGTATTATTGGGATCAAAACAAGATAACAAAATAATGCCACTATTATTGGGGAACAAGTGGTAAATGTTTTAACACCATATTTCCAGTTTATATTGTTAGGTGCTGTTCCATTTCCTGCCGATGTTCCTCGTTTAAAGGAGGTTGGCGTTCGAGGGGTGATAACCCTTAATGAGCCATACGAGACTTTGGTTCCTTCAACCCTATATCGCGTAAGTGTCTCTTAAGTCTAGTACTAAATGCTTTCTGTTATATTGGGTGGTGTAAACTTGTCAGTTTCTGACTTGTGAATTGCTATCCTGTTGCTTTTAACTTTGTAAGAAACGATCCTTCTGTATCATAAGTTTGTTCTTAAAAAGATGAGATTGAGTTGGGGCCGGGGTTTCATCTGGAAATTTAGCACGAGAGGAAAGTCTTATGGAATCTCTATCCAAAAGTTTACCATAGTCTTTGCAGAGGTTTAAAGCAAAAATACAAAACTGGAAGAGATGATTCACATGTCCTTTCAAGGACATTTGATAAAATTAGAACGATATAGAGAAGATTAGCATGACCCTTGTGCAAAGATGACACACACAAATCGAGAAGATATGATTCACATCCTCTAGCACCGGCGTGTAAAGAGCACCCCAATGTATACAAGGAGCCATTGAGGAAGATCTTTGAATGAAATCACGAAAGAAATCTCACCTTCTTAAGGATCCTGACCATCCCCAACTTCAACAAGAAAGGAAAACTTGAAGAGTCAATGACCCACATTGAATGATCCCTTGCTCATGGATAAAGTTTGAAGTATGCATTTAAAAGTGATGTCAACTTGTCAATTCTCTTTCTCTGTTGAAAAGATCTTTGAAAAAGTGAAAAATCAAAGAGGGGTCTCTTGCTGAAGAGATGACGGGGGCAATATAATAGCCATTTGCTAAGGAAAGTGTAGTTATATGGGAACTAATCCATAAGAGTATCAAATAGGTAACCACTAGTTATCCCTCTAACGTGTCCGGTTGCCATCCCCAATTGAGAACACTATAAAAGCGCATGGACACGCGACACGGATATGACACGACACAGACACGGCGACACGTCAATTTCCAAAAAAGTTGGACACGACACGTTAATTTT
>NW_019104787.1:76305-138939 GCF_001995035.1 Momordica charantia
TCTTCTTCCTTCTTCTTTGTTCACCTATCTTCTATAAAGTTGGGGAGTACGTGACTTTTGGGTTAATTTTTATTTGGCCTTGGTCATCGGTTGATGAAGAAGAAATAAGAAAACTAGGTCAAAGGGGAAAAAAAAGAAAAAAAAAAGACCCTCGCATGTCCTAGACGTGTCCCAAGCGTGTCCCATTTTTTAAAAATAAAAAATAATTTTGGACATGTGTCCGATGCCTGTCGGTGTCTAACGCCGACACTTTGTCATTTTAAGCGTGTCTTTGCTGCCTAGGAAATATCCTTCCATGGATTTCAAACGGTTATGCAAGAAACTAGTTTTTGAGATACTACTGGTTTGGATGAAGCCCATACGTACTCAGAATAATTTGGTGCCAATTGGATAAAAAGGCTACTTCTTACTGTCGGTTCCCTATCTCTAATCCTCCTTCCTCACTGGGTATAGACAATGTCTTCCAATTAACTAAATGCATCCCAGCCCCCTCCATACCTTTTCAATCCCCAATGCATCTAAAATGTCTTTCAACGGACCTCTTAATGCCAATGAGCTTTTGGAAAGGGAGGGAAAGTAAAACGAGATCGTCACCACCAAACAAGCCAAGGTAAGTCTTCCTCCCTTCAAAAGAAGTTTCCTCCCACGGGAGAGTCTCTTACGGACCTTCTCAACCGCAAGATCTTGTTAGAGAATGCTATAGGGTTGTGTCCTAAAGGCATGTCGAGATTCAAACATGAAGCAAGGTAAGTAGGCTTCAACGGACCCATCTCTTGGTCAGCCTTTGGCCTATTGCAATTTTCACCCACCATCGAGCACTTGTCTCTATTTGCTTTTAAACTAGATAACAATTAAAATGTTTAAAGGTTTAAATTTTAAGAAAGCACTCCTCCCCAACCAATGGAAGATAGTGTCATATCTGTAAATTGCCAATGAGAGAGACGAACATTATTCTCTTTGTACTTCATGAGGTTAGACTACTTAGAAAATAGGATTACTATTATCATTTTGATATGTGCTCTTCAGAGTAAATATGATTATGATCTGCTGTACATTTCTTTTACCAGTTATGAAATTGGTCCGTAATGGAAAAATTGAAGTGGAAATATCATCTGATAAGAGGCTGTTTCAGCTGACGTTTAATGACCTATTGTCATTGCTGCCTAATCATTTATTCATTTGTGTTTATCTCTTTTCTTTCTTTTTATTAACTTGATTGCTGTAGGTTTTTCCTTATCCTACTTGTGCCTTCAATTTATTTGAAAATGATTCTTGCATTTTTACCATTTCAGGATCACGGCATTGATCATCTTACCATTCCCACTAGAGATTATTGCTTCGCACCTTTATTGAGAGACATTTGCATTGCTGTAAATTTCATCCACAGTATGTATCTTATACTTTATTCATTCTGCTTCCATGCCCAGAATGATCATTTCTGTTTTTTTGTTAGGAAAAGGTAGTCTATGTTTATATGAGAAATATTTGTGATCATCAATTTATGGTGTCAAATAAAATTTTCTGTAATGAGTAATTTCATTTTTTGATCTTATGTTGTTATTAAAGAAAATGCATCACGTGGACGAACCACATATGTTCATTGTAAAGCTGGACGAGGCCGTAGCACAACCATTGTTATATGCTACTTGGTAAGTTTTTTAATGCAAATAAAATAACCTTTATTCTTAAATTCAAAAATCAAGGAATGTATTTCTGAGGCTTTATGGTGTATAGGTGCAATACAAGCAAATGACGCCGGATGAAGCTTATAGTCATGTGAAGTCAATCAGGCCAAGGGTGCTTTTAGCACCATCACAATGGCAGGTATCACTGCAATCCTGTCTGGCTTCTTCCTCTTCCTGATTTTTCATTCTTAATTAGTTCAGCCTATAGATGAAAGGATAATCATCCACGCTTTGCTCTCATCTCATTGTTTCTGTGGTTTGATTTAAAATTTATTAACGTTATCTGATATTTATTTATTGGCCCTCTTTACTTCGTGGCTTGTTAGCTTTTGTAAGGCTTTTCATTATCTTGAATTCTGCATTTCGACTTCTTAAACTTGTTTTTTACTATGATAATGAATAGTTCTAAGAACTTGGCCATTGGGGATAATTGAGAAAACAGATGCAATTGATTGAACTGAGTCAGTTCGGTTAATTTGAAGTATACATGTTAGTTGGTTTGGTTTTCTAAATTGTAGAACAAAAAAACAGGCCATTGATTTAGTTTGGGTAGATTTTGTGCATTTGCTCCAAATTTGGTTAGTTTTTGTTGGTTTGGTCTTATGTCAGTTCGGTGTTAGTTTTAGTTAAAAACTGACCAACTTACACTCTACTTGGCCGTATATCATATTATATACCACATTTGGCATCCTTTCATCCAAGATTTGACTTGATGACAATTCTTAGCACATGATTTTGGTGGTTTCTAATTGCAGGCCGTCCTGGAATTCTACCACCTGATGGTGCAGAAGGATGTTTCCTTCTGCCACATCAATGATCTAGGAAAGAAAGTGTCGGTATCATCACACGATCTTATCACATTTGATGATAGTTCTGTAGTTGTTGTAAAAGAGTCCGATCTTGAAGGATATGACCAAAGTATCAGGCGAAGTGAAATGGGTGATATCTGGGCAGATTTAAGTATGGTCTGCAGGGTTCGTGTTGCTGGTCATGCAGCTCTGACAAGAATCTCTTGTTTGTGGCTCAGCTATCGAGCAAAACACCATAGCCAGAAGATTTCAGGAGATGATATAGGCGTCGGAAAGGGCTGTTCACTCAGTGCTACTCATTTGGAAGGGTTCAGTGTGGACATCCATGTCTATTAAACCAACTCAGAGGTCACAAGTTTTCTGTACTTAACTCATATATATGTGATAAAATATAGCAAAATATGTATCAGGCAGAATTGAAATTGTTAATATGCATCTGTAAGTGAGATTGTGCTGTCCAATATGTTTTTCATTCTGAATGTGTTAATGAAATTCTCATCTTTCATAAATTTGACTCTTTCATTGAACTTTAACTTGTCTGCTGGAATACATAGGATAGTATAACTTTATATAGATGATAATAGGCTTCCATAGTGAATGGGGTTTGAAAGAACTTTGTTCTGTGAATGATGTTGCTCTTTTCTTTATTGGTCCTTTGCTTTGCTCTTGTGTAATACTATGGTGTACATTGACTTTCCCATATCGACCCGACTGATTTCTTTATCCTTGCAAGTATGGTACTACATACTTTCTCATGTCACTACTGGAAATCTTAACATGTTCTCCGGCAACACTTATGTACTTAACTCTTCCAGCCTTATCCAAGGTTTTCAAACCAATCCAGTCTTCAATGTAGAGTTTTGTCTGCAGAAATCACAAAAGTGGTCATAATTGTACCTATTTATAGATCATCATAGCCACGATAAATGCTGGATGTTGTAAGATTAGACTATTATCGTGTGAGTAAGCTTGAGTAAGCTTGGTAAAACCGTTGGATCGGTTAGGAAATAATATGCATTTTTGTGAAATTTTCTTCATTGGAGTGGTAAGATACCTGTTGTGGAGGAATAGTGGAATTAAAAGCTCCATCTGGGTAGTAACCAAACCATGAGGTTTCCTTGGGGATCAAAACAGTGTCATTCTCAAACTGGACAAACAAAAAAATGATAACAGAGAAGTAAGAGATGCTGTTTAGCTGATTTTGCATATAGGCTAAAGGAAACAGAATCTCAAGATATCATTGACATGAAAGTACAGCCTTCCAAACCTACCATTATTAGCACCAAGTTTTGTAGGCTACTGAATCGTTCCTTGTACGTCAAATTTCTCGCTTTTGGGAGTTCGTTGTTGAGCTTTGGAAGAAACTTGCATTTCTCCAAATATTTTGGTATAGCCTGAAAGTAACGAAAGCTCAACTCTTTGTGGTCCTTGGAGTAAAAAACTACTTTATGAATCGATCGAAGAAAAAGAAGCTCAGTTTAAAAAGTAGTGCTCACGTTGGGTAGTTTGAGATAACCACTGGGAGCTAGATGATCCTGTGACAGTCAACAGAGAGGGAAACATGTTTAGAGCTAAGGGATTGAAATTAATAACAGATTAGAGTTGTCAATGTAGATGGATGGTGATATGAGACAGCCAAATATGAATCTAATGGCATGACTAAGATGAACAAGAAAAGATAGGTGAGAGTTGTACCTGAACGTAATCGCTATAGACCTCCGACTTGATGAGTTCGTCCGCAAGGCGACAGAAAACCGCGTTCTACAGAAACCGAAAACCACTTCAACAAGAAATCTACCAAAACTTCTTTGAGGGTAGAATACCATCCACAATGAAACATAAAGAATGAGAAGATGACTAATTTTATGCCTAACTTGACATCTTTGAGGTATGCTAAAGAATTTAGTTTTGAAATTCATGTGCTCTTTGGTCATACATACTGAACACTCTGTATCTGAATTTCTCAAAATAAAGATCCAGAAACTGAAGATGAAAGGCAAAATTCAGAACTTACACCACAAAGAGGAACAGAAGCAGTACCAGCATGAGGACCTGCTAAAGATATGTAGTTCTTAACCTTAAAACACAGAAAGATATGTGTTAGAGCAGAATGGGCACATGAATGAACTATGAGGAGATAACCTGAAAATGACAGAATTCTCAACAGAATCAAAAGATTAAAAATATCTTAAACAGATTCTGACCGGAGGTCCTCCATCGCAAAACTCGAGCACTCCGCGACCAATCAAGTTACCCTGTTCAACCGAACAAAAGTTCAATTAACAATCTTCTGCAGACATTATATAAAACTGCAAGTTCTAATGTCAACTTGAGCCTAAATCAACTGATTAAAATATATATTTTAACTCAAAAGGTTGAAGGTTCGAATCTCTACTCCATTTGTTGTTGAACTGCAATAACCTCCAAATAAGCCATTCAGACACCAATGGTAAGGCTTATTAACTCGAAAAAAAAACTAATTTGTTCTTGTGTATCATGCAATGTTAGAATTTACAAGATATAGCCATAAGAAAATGGGGCCTTTCTATATATATCTACAATGGTATCGTCGCCCGTGTACTACTGATGAAGATGTTAGTGCATAATAAGGCGTTTTTCAAGTTGTAACTAGATTCTAGTTCTAATAATCACCTGGGAGAGACCAACTAAATTGTAACCATTTTTCAACTCCTCCATTTTCTTCACCTGCATTTTTAAAAACCAAACCAGTCAAACAGCAAGATACTTCAGAGATGAGTTGAACAGAATAGGCAGAGACACCAAGACAACTTATCCACCTTGTCACAAACAATTCCAGCCTGAAAACAGGAGAAAAGCTCAGTTACAGTCAGAAATTTTCACTACCAAGGAAGAATGACGGGCTTAAGAAAAAGTCGGTTCGGGTTCGATATACTATATTTAATTTATTAGTTTCGATAAGGTTTTACCTGTTTCTCAATGGGAATAAACCAAGAGTCCCACACTCCATTCCCGACTTCACTGCAGAATTAGCCATTGGAAATCATTAGTCTTCTTTTGAAACAATTAAAACACTTTTCCAAACTTCTATGATGTTTGGTTGCATTGTCAGGAGTGATTTAAAAAATTATGAAAACACTCCAAATTAACCTTTTTGGAGAGTTAACTTAAAATCAATTTTAAATTACTCAAGACGACACACCTAATTAGAGCTCCTAGAAAAAGTGCTTTCACTGGAAAGTAATTCAGGTACTAGAGGTGCTTCTCTTTAAAACCCTTATTTTCGAAAGTCATCTCGAACTCATTCTGAAAAAAGGAATGATGGTACTATGTAAACATACATGCAATATCCTTCAACTCCAGAATAGTTCCTCAGTTGCTCGGTGAAGTTTCTAACCCCTTGATGTGAGCACTGGTCTCCTATGCCTGCCATGGTGAAATAGAGACTCCAATCACAAAACAAAAACAGTAGAGCCCTTCAAGTACTTCATACCACTGAAATAAAAACTCAGAATACTGGAGCTACCTTATGAGAGATTATTATTCCGAATTTTCCTGGTGATCATAACTATACGAATCTACAATGGTACGATATTGCCCAACCTAAGCTCATGTAGTTTTACTTTTAGACATTCTATCTATAAGGTTTCATACTTGTCCTTGTGTAGATTTTCGAGCCGGGCGGGAGGTGAAGGCCATAATAGAAGATTCCCCGGTAAGAAAGAGAAGAAAAGGATGTCGTCATTGATATCGGCCTCTTTCCCAAATCATTGGAAATCCAGACTAGCTTAGAGAATCATTGTGCTATTTAGCCCTTCATTTTGCCAACAAAGAAGTCATCTTTGACGATTTCCCATCCCTTCTTTGTTGAGCCGCCTCTCTTTGCCAGTCGAAGGATTTTCCTCACTTTTGACCGATACATAGGATAAGGGCCGAGGCAGGGTTGCGCACCTTGCACTCGACAACGGGCCATGCCGATAGCTTTCAGAAAGACATACTTTGGTTGCCTTAACTAAACATCCTCTTCTCATAATTTGAAAAACAAGGAACATACATCTTATTAAAATCTTCCATTCTCCATTAATATATAGTAGAACTACAGTACATCCGTACACAATTATGTTTTCATTTCATGATAACAATGTAGTAGCCATTTTGTTGGGTCATTTTTGTTGAACAACAAACCAATCATCTCACTAAGCTCATGTCGGAATGACAATGAGCAAGGTGCTAATGGAAACATTGACATAAATTTCTGTTCTGCAAACAAATCCACATCCCATTTAACTAGAACGATCATCATCTCCACTGAATCTCAAGATTACTTCAAACACACGAAAGTTAAACTACATCCAAACATCGCAACAGAGCAGGCATAGATTTTTCCCAGAAAATTCAGAAAAAACCCCCATCAGAAAAACTCGAAAAGAGAGGCGAAATGGAGAGGGGAATTAGAATTTACCATGGAGAACGACGAAGGGCAGGGAAATGGAAGCCGGAATCGCAGCGAAAACCAGAAGCAGAGCGAAGGCGAAGGAGAAGGAGAGAGCCATGGGGGATTTGGGGGAGAAGTTGAGAAACGAAGAGATTTATAGAGATTGGAGGCATGGCGTGTGAAATTCACCAGAAGAATTTGGATGGATAATCGTGTCTGAAAACGAGACTTGTGAGTTGTGAGAGTGTTCGGAAGCAGCATTTAGTGCGCTCTCCTCATTGTTGATCGTTGGAAGGGAACTGCAGGCATTTATTGGGTGGCAAATAAAAAAAAAAAGAAAAAAAGAAAAACAGGGCTAAATTAGGTAATTAAATTTTGAATTATGATTGGATTTACACTCAAATCAAGACCCAAGATGCTACTTACAAGTTTCTTAATCAATTATTAAGAGCATAATTGCTATGCTGGTCAGTTAAAAGTTTATATAATCGATTATAACGTTGGAGGTTCGAATTTCCATTTCCACATGTTGTTGAACTGAATAAAATACATAATTATTGATCTATTGATTTTTGAAAAGGTTGAAAAAATACCCGTAAACTACTATAATTACAGTCTCGATCTATATATATATACCATATTTATCTATGTAAGAATTTACAAAAGTGATATCTATTGTGTAGTAGCAGAATTTAAGAAAAAAAATAGCTACATAAGAATTCGGTGAACCATGAACCATTTATTTACGTAGTAATGACATATGTTTCACTAGACTACAATAGAGATTTGAATCTCCCACAACTTAATTGAGTTATTTTCAAATTGACTCATTTGTATTTTCTATTTTTTTAGTACAATATATGGGGTGGGAGGATTCGTACTCGCGACCTTGATCGGACATAGATGTTTTAACCCGCTAAACTATGTTCAGGTTAGCTGCATTTTTTATTGTTAATTTGTCTCTACCCACATTTATTCGGAGCCGTTTGTTTTTTGGGAATGTAGACGCCCAACATCTTCAGATGCTCGGAATTTGAGATGTCCGGAATTCAATATAGACACGTTTGTTTTGTAAGAAAACTTATAAGGATATTCGGGAATATTTGGATGTATTAGATTTGTTTTTATTAATTTAGTATTTTCTTATATGTTATTTTGTACGATAAATTAATTCATATTAATATAAGATTTTTTAAAGAAAAATATTAAAATACAAAATTTCGTTGGGATTCATTGTGTTGGAAATAAATCAGTCCAACAACTTTTTCAAAATTTTTGAAAACACAGAATCTTCTTAAATTCTTGATAAAAAAAAGGAAAAAAAATATAACAAAATATGGAAAACAATGATGAAAATACAGAAGATATTGATCTTCCAATTGAAAGGAACTTCCTTCCCATGAATTCATAAAATAAAATATTAAAAATTTTTAACAGAAAACACAATCGAAAAAACGTGAAAAAGATGGAAACATACAGAAAAAGGAAGAAAAATTGAGTGACAAATAAATATGAGACGGCTGAGAGAAAGAAAAATATTTTAAACTTACGATTATCGTAATCCAAACAAGATAATCTAGATGTCCAAAACGAACGGCCCCTGCTCGTAAGGTGTATTTTCTCCGCCTACAACTACCTCTTTGCACATTTTTCACCGTGTCTCGTTAATTTCTCACCACATGTATTTTTCCTCGATGATATTTTTTAAAATATATATATATATATATATTTTATATTTGCTGGTAGATATTTTATTTAATGAGTGGGAATCATTGACTTTATTTTCCTTTCTGCTGTTAGTTTTTTGTACGCTATTCAATTTCAAAATTTATCACAATTTCATGACATTAAGGAACCGAATACCAAATTTATTATTTTTGAGGAAAATACTCATAATATGAAATCATAATATGCTCACGTCGAGAATTGTATTTCTTAATTAATTACTTTTGAAAGTAGATTTCTAACATGTATCTAATTTTTTTTCGAGTTAAATACTATTTTTATCCATGTATTTTTAGTTCATTTTAGTATTTGTATTTCCAAAACGTTAGTAACTATTTTGATCATTTAATTTAATTTTTAATCTAATTTTATTCAATCACAATTTCAACACTAACACTATAATTCATATTTTTTGAAATGTACCAATGACTATATTATTAGGTTTCTGTGACGGATAGAATTTGTATTAAAATTTTAAAAATAGAGACTAAAATAATCATTTTGTAAAAATACATGAACCAAAATAAATATTTTAAAAATACAAGAACTAAAATGAACCAAAAGCCAAAATTCTACGAACCATATTAGTATTTACGTTTTTTTTTTTAAATTTTATCTTCCTTGGACACAGAAGAAACTTTGAAAGATATCTTCGCCCATTATATAGAAACTCAAACTATCATTTTCAGTTACCTTAACTCAAATGGAGGAACTTGAAATTGCAATTTTGTAGAAACGTTTAATTCTAAATTTTAATATTGTACTATGCTTAGATCATTCTAAGAATTTTTTTTAGGCAAGATTTGAATAAGTATTAAAATATTCACGGTTCAAATTTTCATCGTAAACTTCAATTAAGTATTACGATTTTTACCTTCCCATATTTTTTTTACGTCGCCTACCTATATACTTCCGTGAATAAATATATCCGGGAGGGCTATGTTAGAAAAGATATATGGGTATGGAGGGGGTTTCGAAGGGGTTTAATAGTAAGAAAAAAAAAACTAGGATTTTCAATATTGTTCAAATCTGAAATTGAAAACTAGGAGGATATATTGGAATGCAAAATATATCGAAGTTTATTTGATGTGACGAAATTAAAAAGGACAGTTGCAAATATGACAAAAAATATTTAGTAAAATAAGTAAAATAACAATCACATTTAGTTTTTTCAAATAAAAGTATTTTTTTCAACAAAAAATACCTACAATATATCTTACTAGCGATATATGTCTATGATATACCACTGATATAATAATGATATACAATTGATTTACTTATGATATAACTATGATATCTACTGAACTTCTAATATGACTTACCATTGATATACGTATGATAACTAT
Source organism: Momordica charantia (assembly GCF_001995035.1). The sequence continues at coordinate 86,285 of NW_019104787.1, forward strand.
TGATTTACCACGTCGATACAACATTTATATATCTATGATATATACTTGGTATGTCTTTAATTTACTATTGATATACAAATGATATACCACTGATATAACTTCTTATATATGATTTACCACTAATATAACACTAATATATATTTGATATATACTTAATATGCTTCTAATTTACTATTGGTATAACTCTGATATAACCATAATATCTATTAATATATCTATGATACATGTGTGTTGATATAATACTATTATATCCACTATTTCAACCAAAAACTTGCAATGATAAACTAGAATTTAAGCAACTGGTATACCTTATATTTAGTATATCAGTTGCAAATATATTTTAGTATACCATACATTTGAGGTATATATATATATATATATTAGAGGTATAATACATACATCTAATAATGTATATCATGGGTATATCGAATGTATATCGGAAGTATATCAGAGGTACATCGAATGTATATTAGATATACATTGGATATATATCAGATACAGATATATATTAGATGAATGTCATAAGGGTAAAATCGGAATAATAAAAATTTTGAAAATAAAAATTTAAATATTTTGCTATATTTGAAATTTTGAAAAGCTGATAACATTTTTTGAAATACATAAATTATTTTTGCTACCTAAGGTTAAAGCTAAATTTAACTTAAAAGAACCAGGAATTTATATGTAAGAACTAAGAAGTCAAAATCTTCTAATTTCTAATTATGTTTTAATAATATTTCTCTTTTATTAAAAAAAAATTTTAGAATCAGATTGAAAGAATTTGTATATTTTAAAATATTCTCTATAGTTTTATAATAGATAACTTCAATGAAAATACGTCTTAAATTAATCCAAGAATACTAAAGTTATGTTAATCAAAAGTTGTAAGGTGGTTAAGATGTTGACTAATATTTTCTTAAAAAAATAAATAAATAAAGATGATGTTGTCTGATATAAATTTATATTTTTTGTTTAATTCTCTTTGGATGTCAATTATATTAATTTAGCTTAGGCTTATCTAAAATTAGCTTAGGTTTCATAGATGTGTGGATTTTACATATTAAAGGTATTCTGTTTACATAAATAATTATTTTAATTACTCAAAATTAATTTATTGTTATTTTTTTTGTAATGAATTATGGTTTTCCTTTTAAAAAATTTTCATGAAAACTTATTGTTTACCGATCATAAATTTAAAAAGTTATGAAATAATTTCAATGTTTTATTTTTGAAAAAAATCATATCAATTTGTTTTAATTAAAAAGTATAGTAAATTGAACATGAAAGGTTACAAATAGAAATGAAATTAGTTCTAATGAAACACACATTCGATAACGTTTTCATTTCTTGTCAGTTTAATAAATAGAAATAGAACTATATTTGGTAATTGTTTATTGTTGATTTTTTTATTGAAAAAAAAGAAATCGAAACATAAGTAACTATTTCTTATTTTTGGTTCTTTAAAATTTTAAATTTGAAAAAACAAATTTTTGTATGAAAAAATTAAATATTCAAATTTTCTATCATATATTTATTTTAAAATATTTATTATGCCTCCTACAAGTCAAGAATGAAAAAATTATACCTTATTTATATTTTGAAAAAAAAAAAATGGAAATGCCCAAATTACTATGGCCATAGTACCGAGAGAAGAAAAATTAATCAACTACATTTTTTCATTTACTTTTATATTAACAAGAAAACTTCAAATTTTCATCACAATTTGTGTAAAACTTGAGAAAACTAATATTAAAAACAAAACCAAAAATATACAATTCAAAATTGGCTCAAACTAATTGGTGGTTTATAGGATCATCTGAACCATTTTTTAGGGCTTCATATGAATTCTTGTCATCTTCTTCCTTTGGATAATTTTGCTTTTTTGAGTGAGATATCTTCCCCATCACCATTGCTATGGCCACCATAGCTGCAACCAAGCAAATGCTAACCACTGCACAAAGATAGCAAAACAAAATAAAAATTATTGCTTTCTTTTTCATAGCGTCGTAAATGATTAAATTACAAGTTTGGTCCCTAAACTTTAAAAGTTCTGTCTAATAACTATCGGGACTTTTAATTTTGTGTCTAATAGATTCTTGAACTTTAAAATTGTCTAAAACTGTCTCAAAACGTTCAATTTTGCATATGATATTCCTTAACTCATTCGACATTTAATTTTGTATTTAATAGAATTTTTTAAAAGTCGTTAAAAAAGACTAAACTTGTAAGAAGTAATCTTTTTTGGGTGGTCATTTCATTTCTTTCCACCGTAATTTTGGCAGGACACTGCACCCACTAAATATAGTCATATATTTGTATTAAAGCGGAAAAAACTTGTGTTAAAATTTTTGCAAAAATGAGATTAAATTAGTGACCAAAATGGACGTTTTGAAAGTATAAAAAATAAAGAGATCAAAAATAGTATTTAAAACTATATTTTATATAATTCTCCTAAAAATTTCAATTTAATATTTAAAAATCACTCAACATTTGACCAACTTCTAAAAGACTTGATAATTAACAACTAGAACATAAAGTATTCAGTCTTGCATATATACTTTTCCAACATAAGACTTTGAATATTCAAAGTCAATTCTTATCTATGACATAATATGGAAAAAATCAAATAAAAATAGTAATTTCCAAAGCACTATAGTTTATATGATTGCAACAGTTAATTTATCATAAAGATTCTTAAATAATAATTTGGTGGCTAATGAAGATTTATGTTACAATCTATATGAAATCATTCATGATTCTAATGGATTATTTTTGTCTGTTTATTTTATTGAAGGGTTTTAAAAAAATGATTAATATAGATGTGATTAGGCAAAAATGATTTTTATATATATAGTGATTAGGTAGCAAAGTTGAGATCGATAGTGATTAATATATATATAGTGATTAGATACTTTTTAATTCTTAAAAAACTTATTACTATTTCTAAGGTCGATAGGCTGACTCACAGCCTGCAATTATTGAACTATTTAAAGCCTATCAGCCCTGCAATTATTGAACTATTTAAGAAGAATATTCTTTTTAACTTTCAATTATACATCAAATAATTGATCTTTTTAACTGAAATAATGTTTAATAACACTTTTTAAGTTTGAAATCCTATTTGGATAAAAAGTTAAAAGGTACGTTTGGTAATGTTACAATTTTTTATTTTTTGTTTTTTTATTTTCAATTTTTGGTAAACATGAACATAAACGTTTTTAAGAAACCATTGTCAAAGTTTTGTAAAATTTTAGAAACAACCCAATCTTTTTTTATTCGTTGAAATTGTTTTCAATTTCTTCCCAAACATAGACAAAAAGGTTATTTCATCATTTTTACTTATCAAATTCATGATAAATAATAACATAAAAATTCAAAATATTTAATTTGAAAAATTAATCATAAAACATTAACTTTTTTTTTCTAACTTAAAATTTCAAAAAAACAAGAAATAGTTAATATAAACATGTTCTTCTTTCCATTTTCAATAACAAAGAAAGAATAAAAAATAAGAAAGAGATACCAAATACAATTTTTCTTTATTGAAAGAGAGGAAAGCCAAAAAAAAACGTTATCAAACGAATCGGTAAAGATTTATTGTACAGCTTTTTAAACTCTTTGAACCCCATAAGATTGATCAAAGTAGATTGAATAGCAAGATCATAAGTATTCAATGAACATAAAGAAAAAAGATTCTTTTCTTTTCTTTTTTCCCTTTTTTTTCTTTCATTGTGAGGGTAGAGTAGCAAAGGAAGAAAGAAATTGACCTTGAAGATTTGTAGCTTTCAAGAAACACCCTGTTTTGCACTCTGTTTTCCTCTGCTTTTCATCAAAACCCCAACTCAAGGAAAGTCCAAAGGACCCATCATCAAGATAAGGACTGTACTCAAATGGGATCCCCACTCTCTTGACTTCCCTGCAGCGCCTAGGCGCTGCCACCAGCGGCGCCGCCCTCACAACATACACATAGTAGCCATGATCCCCTTGCTTGCTCAGGCACGGCACCGGCGTCGAAGGCGGCGGCAGTTTCACCGTGCAGTTGACGTAGATGTAGTCTTTGAGGGCATAGAAGTAGCGGAACGGGGTTGGAGCGAGGTCGAGATCGAGGAAGACGCCGTGGACGCAGCCGTGGGGGTCTGCAAGATCCAGCCTTTTTTGGTCGTAGGAAATGGATTTCACTGCCAGAGGTAGAGATGATTCATGGCTTTTGAAGTGGATTGTTGTGGTGTTTTCTGAGCAAGAGAGGTTTAGTTTGAAAGGGAAGTGGAGCTTTGTACAGCCATGGCTATGGCTATGGCTGCAGCTTGGTTCAGCTTTAATGGAGGTGGAAGAGAAGAGGAGGAGGAAGAAGAAGGAAAAGACTGAGATTTCCATTTAGTTAATTTCTTGAGACAAGTAAGATTCATATTTGGGAAGCTATATATATATATATATATATATATAAAGATTGAGGGGCTCTTTAGTCATTTTCGGAGGGAGAAGTAAATTGGGAATTTTCTTAACTTATTGGTTAAGTTTATAGGCTAAATACATCTTTTTGATGTCTTAGTTTGGGTGTTTTTTCAGTTATTTTAAAAGAATAGTACCCGATCAACATCTATCTTTGTACTGACTATCAATAATTTGATAGCTTTAAAAAATAGAGAGAAAAATATATATATTTTTTACATTTTTCTTCCCTACTGGTAAAAAATTTAATAGGATCAAAGAGGGACGGCTAATTAATTGGTATCTGGTAAGCACCTAAAACATGGGTCATTTTAAAAATTTTTTATTTGATTTCTTATGTTTTGATATTTTCAATTTCGTTGGTGAGTTTTTAAAATTGGTTTATGATGAATTTGTGTGTGACGTGATACTTGATGAGTTAGTAGAGATTAGGCAGTTTACGAGAGTAAGATTTCTAATTCCTCTTTTAAATTTAAGAAATGGGCATAATTTTTTATCTCTCTTTATCTTACAATAGTTAATTCCTCCTAACTTAGTAAGTATTATGCCATGTAAGCTTATTATCAACCAATTATTTACCTAAAAAAAATTATATAATTGAAAAATGTTAAATTGTAGGGAGGACTAGAAACTTTTTTAAAAAATAGGGACTAAATAAAAAAAAAAAACCTAAATATTAGGGATAAAGCATACTTTTAGGTAAAGGTTGTATAGTTTAAAGTCCTAGCAATGATATTTTTTTATAACTTTTTTAAAGTAAGATTCTGAAGAGAATGAGTTTTAGTTTAGTTTATGAAGGCAAGTAAGATTCAGGCAGCTATATAGGTTTATTGGGTTTGCCTTTTTTTATCTCTTTTGAGAGAGAAGTTGATGAAAATTACCCTTTTAGGAAATATATAACTTACTTGTTAAGTCTATAATTCTGAGTATCTTAGTTGTATAGGGTAGGGGTTTACTATCGATCAGTCGGGTCTGTTTTTAGGTCACATCGACCAACTGTTCTCTTTACTTTCCCAAACTGACTGCCAAACGACGTTCGTTCGATTGGTCTAGTCGATTTTTCGACCTCTTATGTACCCTTAGTATAAGGTGCAATTCAACTAGTCAAAGTATTAATAATTAGTTAAAAGTTATGGGTTTAAATTTCTTCTTTTTTTTTTTAATTGTAAGATTTTTTTTGGAAATGTTTGAATGGTAATAATTAAATTTAGAAAACTATGGTTAAATTACAAGTTTGGTTTAAACTCACGAGATGGTGTTAATAGGTCCATAAATTTTATGAAATGTTTAACGGGTCTATAAACTTTTAATCGAAGGGACATACTAGACAGACATATTTTAAAGTTCAAAGATCTATTAGATATGATTACAACAATTTGTAGAATAAATTACTAAACTTGTAACTTACCTTGGATCGTAAATTAACGAATCAAAGTCTAGAAACTAAACCTAAGTTAATTCTTTTGTAATCTTAGCATAATTATACAAATCTAGGCTTCTCAATTTGGGACTTAATAGATTTAAGTTTTATGTCTTAAAGATTTTTTTTCTTTTTTTTTTTNAAAGTAAGTCTTCTTGTAAGACTCGTTTAATTCATTGGCAATGGTGTATAATTAATGCGTGACATTTGGTTTTGGGACCTACAAAGGGACAAGAAATTAGCTACAAAGCAAAGCATTTTTTCCACAATTGGTCAAAACTCAAAAGATACACCATATTATTGTATTAGTTATTATTTTTTTTTTAGTTTCTCATTTTTAAAATTAGATTTATTTACTCATTATATTTTGATTAATATACTTTCAACATTTTAGTTTCTCCACTTTATTTTGTGATCCATGTACTTTAATTTTTTTTTTAGTCTATATATACTTTCAAAATGTACATTTTGTCGCCCTACTCTTRAAAAATTACCATTTTAATTGATTTATTTTCATTTTTATCATAATTTTAACTTGACGCTTCACTCACTAAATTTTTTGAAATGTAGTCGTAATTTATATTAAAGGGTTTTTATTCTATATAAAATTTGTGTGTTAAAATTTTGTAAATATGGATCAAATTGATCACTTTTTAAAATAGATGAGTTTGTTTTGAAAGTAGAAGGACAAAAATGAACTAAATAAAAAAATACAAACACCGAAATAATATTTAAACATTGTATCGGATAGTGAGAAGGCGGAGACCAACCAAAGTAAAAACAATTAAAAAAATTCACTATCCCAACATATTTTCCATATTAAAAAAATAAAATTCATTTTAGAAAAGCCGACATATTATTTATTATTATTTTTCTTTAACACCACTGGTGCGTATTTAAAAAATAATAATAATAAAGAAGAAAACAATTTTATTTTATTTTTAGTTTTAGGCTTTTAGCACATGCCCCTTTTTTTATGGTCTAATATTAAATTAGATCTCTTAGGAAGTTTTTTTGGCAGCCTAGTATTTCTTTCTTCATTGACTTTGGCTATGATGGAAACTGAGTCAACCTATGTTTGTCTTCCATTACAAAACTTTTCCAAATTTTGAATCAAGACATATTTGACTCACGAGTTAAGCTTGTGTAGCTCGAGATTAAGGAACAGAGGCTACGCTGCTTAATACATGAATTTGTGTCTTCTACGGTAGAATGTGAGATTTTGATAACGAAAATAGAATAATAAAAATATAATATCATTCTGTTTTGACAACAAACGCCCACACTTAAGTTTCATAGCTCTGGGAAAAGTCAATAGTTGCCGTACGAGACTTCCTTGTATTTTGTTCATTTATATTTTTATGTTGCATATTGAGTTTTACAAATTATTAGTTTACGAAATAAACACAAGTTACAGAAATCAAGATCTAGGTCCAAGGTCGATCTCATAATAAAAAAATGGTTAATTTACAAGTTTGGTCTCTAAACTATCAAGGGTTGTGTCTATTAGGTTCTCGAACTTTGAAGAGTGTCTAATAAGTCTATGAACTTTTAATTTTGTATCTAAGTCTTTGAACTGAACAAATGGTATGACCTATAAAATACAAATTTGGGGCTTTATGGTCCGTTTGGTAACATTCTCGTTTCTTGTTTATGTTTCCTCATTTTTAATAAAGAAAAATAGATTTGCATGACCTTCAACACCTATGGACTAATTCAAGAATGATAAAACATAATTTTTATTTATATTTTAGAACAAATTGGAAACGAAAACAAGAAACAAGAACTTGTTTTTATTGTTCAAAATTTCTATACAATTTTGAGAATATTTCACAAAATATAAGAAACAATAAATATAAATAGTTGTCAAATGCTTATGTTTCTTAGTAAAATTGGAAACCAGAAACAACAACTAACTTGGTTTCTTGTTTCTCCTTTTATAGAAATTTTGGGAACAATCAAAACAAGTTTCTCTTGGAGGTTGAAATCATGCAACACATTTTTTTCATTAAAAATAAAGAAACCGAAACAAAAAACAGGAACGTTACCAAAGAAGCTCTTGGGGTACGTTCTCATTTATTATTTCCAATTTTATTAAGAAATTTAAGCATTTGATAACTAATTATGTTTCTTGTTATATAGTTTTTTATAAACATTCTCAAAATTGTATATAAATTTTGGAAACAACAAAAACAAGTTTCTTGTTTCTTATTCCAATTTTTAATTTGTTCCAACATAAAATATTATCATGCAATTATATTTTTCTTTATTTAAAAGAGAAAAGAAAAAACGAAAATGTTACCAAAAGAGCCCTTATTAAGTGGGCCCTTAGAGATCTACTTGATAGTTTTTATAATTTAATAATTTATTATATACCACCGAAAAACTTTTGGTATTTATTTATTTTGAAAAAATTAGACTTGAGAATTGGATCAAACATTTCTAAATGATTGGTTGAGTTGGGATTGATTATAGTTTTATATTCAAATTAAATGGAACCAAATAATAAATGAATTAAACCAACCAAAATGTTATTAATGGATAAAATCATTTATGAACATACTTTTTTTAGTCATTATCGTTAATTTTTTTTAACAGAAGTTAACTCTATCCGTTCTGTTTGATAATAATTTTACTTTTGGTTATTTCCTTTTTAAGATTAAGCTTATAAATTGTACTATATCTATTTATTCGAAACATTTTTTTTTTAGTTTAAGCGATTTTTTTTACAAAACAAGTAATTTTATTTTGTTTTTTTAAATTTGCTAAAAGATCAATTTTTTTTAAGTAAAAATATATCAAATAAATGGTGAGAAAGCTAGTAAGTATAATTTTAAAAAGGTGTAGGACTAAAAACGAGATCGTTATCAAATATGTCTTAATTGCCGTTCTTAAAAGCTAAATGCAGTAGATTAGACGTTGAATTTCAAAATGGGATCAATTTTCTATTAAACTATTAATGAATAACTAATAAAAAGGACTAAAATAGGTTTTTTTTTTTTTTTAAATGGAAAGTTTGGAAATGAAAATATAAAGTTGGAAAGTAAGGTTTAGACCAAAATAATTAGTTCAAATTGTTATTTTTCATAAAATTTTAAAATAAGCCCTTCAAGAAACAAATCAATCCCAATCTTTTTTTTATTTCTTGTTTTTTGATTTCAACAATACCGAGATGAAAATGGTAATAATCATTGAGTTATGTTTATGTCCAACTAACCAAATATTACTTAATTTAGTTATTTGATCCACGTCCAACTACGGATCAACTGGGTTGGATAATATCATAACCCGAGACAATTGAGTTGGGTACGAAACATTTCTTAACCAATGAACACTCTAGTTTTTGTCGAGACAAATCCATTTTGACTGGATTCGTGTAAAAACAACATTTTGTTGTGTATTTATATCTAGACATGTACAAAGAAGAACATTTTGTGCTAGAACCTCATGTTATTCATATTCTACAAAAGAGTTCTATAATTACATATTCTATTATCAGCTACATATTAACATAAATGCATGAAAGGAAAACACATGCCATTGGCAATGAATGAGCAGTGCTTCAATTCAGTTCCCAGTACAGTTGAGATCTTCGCCGTCGATGATGTTGTAATAAAGAGACGACAGTTTACCGTCGAATTTCGAGACGAGCTGGTGAACGTTTAACCCGCAGTAGTATTTATCTAGTCGGGCGATGCAGATGTCGATAATCTTCTTAAACATCACATCTTCTTGTACAAGGGGTTGCTCCACAAATTCAGCTAAAGGCATCCACTGTATTACCAGAGAAAAGATTGAGCTTTTCTTCTAAGAAATGACAGTATATTCTGTGAGTTAAGAAAATTACTACCTTTGCTGCTTGGATTTCGAGATCATCGACGATAATCTGGGTCGACAATGGTCTAAGCATGCATACAAAGAACAAATCAGACTTCTCGTATGCCACATTGTGAGCGTGCCTGGAAAAGGGAAGACAGTATTAGATCTCAGTGATCCAATTTTAAGAAGTTACTGCAATACATTGCTGTTTTTACGTCAATCTGAATATAATTCAACTGATTGAGACATATATCATCGACCAAACGACAGAATGTTCAAATCCCTACCTCATATATTCTTGATAAAAAAACATTGTTGTTTTGATAGTAGCTTATACTAGGTCAACATTCGACAAGATCAAATAGCGCGGGAAACCCAGTGATTCCCGAGCTCTCCAAATTTTTGTACTTCACATATTTATAGGTGGAGAAAATAAATTCTTTTTACCTGAATGCTATTACTTCAACAAACTCGGTCTCAATCTGCAAAACAGAGCAAAGAGAATCCATCAGAAGAGACCACAAACTTGATCACAGCTGATCTCAGGAGCCTCTAAGAGGAACTGCTAAGCTTATTGGGAGATGGAAGACTAATAAATTTAGACTCTTTGTTTGGATTAGCATTCATTGCAAGAACAACATGATAGTTATAGTAGAGTACAGAATGATGTAATCTAATTTCTCGTGGGGCAATATTTTTGGGCAAAGGAAAGCGTCTTTGATTGGGACTTTTCCTTTCATAGGACACCCATGAGGGCCCTTATGTGGGTCGTTTGGCTAGAAAGAAACAAACGAAGTTTTAAAGATACTTTTTCACTACACGAGAAACTTTCAATGAAGTTATTTTTTGACTTCCGAATTAGTATTCTCTCTTAAGATATTTTCTAGGATTGTTTTTTTATAACCGGAAGTCAGAGTTCTCCGCTATATCCAGGGGCACCCGCACTAGCTCCAAGGTAATATTTTTTGGGTTTTGGAGATCTCTCTCGTAAATCTTTTGGCTAACGGGAAGGTTCCCTCTGCCTTTCAAAAATCTTAGTATACAAATGTTAGAAAAAGCTTATAGTAGAAAGGAAAAAAAAAAAAAAACTTAAATAAATGAACCTTAAAAAGCAAAGGTTTAACAGCAAATTCTTACACCAGTTTCTTCCTTCACTTCTCTAGAAACTCCTGTAAAGATCTCTTCCTTCTGATGAACACAAAAAAATTCAAAAGAGTTATACCCAAGAAAAACTCCAAATTTAACTCATACAACCATGGCGACAAACCGAACTTAAAGCCGATCGAGTACCTCGACAATGAAACCAGTAGGTATTTTCCAAAAATTAGCAAATGTTGGAGAACAATATTTTTCTTGCACTACCAAGACCTGTTGTCAATGATCAGATAACTTTAGTTTAGATTAAGCTTATTGTTTGAATCTAATATTATATGTCAACATTGGAGATTGGCTATAATGAATGCACAAGCTCTTTGAAAGCGAACACCTTGTAGAAAAACATCCAAGGTTTGATGAAATCAAATTGTCAAACTTGAAGCAAAGGCAAGAGGATTTTAATGTTTTCACTTGTAAGAAAGCTCGACAAAGAATATACCTCGTTTCTATCGTTAATGACGAATCCTCCAACCCCGACGTGGTGCGAGGCATTTGAAGGAAGCATACATGGTCCGTCGGGTATCCAATAAGTTAACATCAAGTACTCTGGCTGTGCATGATGGTACTGAAATCCTGCCTGTGACCCAAATAACTAGTCTTAGAGGAGCATCCTCATCCTCGCTTCGAGGGAATCGGTTTCTATTACACCGAAACAAAGACAGCTACGACTGGAATCCGATAAGGACGTTACCTTTACGGCGATTGGAACTAGCTCTGATTGTTCTACTGGCAACTTAAGCCAAACTCCCTTCTTTCCCTGCAGCAGAAGAGATTCTCAGTATACTATTCTCACTGAATATGAAGTAGTTTATGCCTTTATGGTACCTGAAATATGAAACTGGATTGAATTCAACATGAAAATTAAGGTGTGAAAACATCTGATTATGTGGGCTCTGTAGTTTATAATGAAAGAATAGATTGTCTTATGCAATTAAGATATTTGAAACTTGAAGGTTTCTGCATGATATTTGATTCTCAATATTTCAAATGGTTTGAAAACTTGGTGACATCTGATTCTGATTTGAGAACTCTGAAGAAAACAAAGGGTCATAATACCCAACCTATTAGATTCCATTCTGAAGTACAGGAACTAAACTTATAATTTAACCGAAAATCTACACGTTCTCAAGCTCATATTGAGCATTTACATCTAACGAAAAAAGTAAGTAATTCGAGACGAGCGTCATACACGTCTCAAGTGAGGATATCAAATCAATCTTTAGTAGAAATATAAACATCTGACATGATATGAAGAAGTTTTACCTTCTTTTTCCAATGGGACATAGAGAAACGAAGATTGGACGAAAAGACGATCGGATTTGTGGGCAATCGGTCTGGATCAATCACAATTCCATCATACTCATCATCAACAGCTTCTAATAATCTACTGTCGTTTGAAAATAGCTTAGAACTCAAGCCATTTGTTCCATTTATCTGATGTGTAAAAGCTTCTGGTGCTAGTTTTTTTTGCCCAATTGAACTCACAGCTCCATTACAATATGCCGCCTTGTTTGGCTTACTCAAATAAGAAGCCTTGGAAAATCTCCCTGAACAAAAATTTCATCATTAATCTCAGATACCCAACAGATGCAAAGTCCAGAACATCTCAAATACACAACATTAATCTCTCCAAAAGTACAAGGAAGAAAGAAATGTATGGTGTGCAAAACATCTGCCAAATTTCTAGTAAGAAATGGAAAAAAAATGTTGGCTCCATATAATCTAAACATACCAAACATTCAAACTTTCCCCTCATCTTTTGAACAATTTTGGTCATTCGAGAAAGAACATAGAGAGAGAGAGAGAGAGTACCCCTGCAAGAACAGAATCTAGAAAACCTCTCAACTTGGTGCCTGAAGCTCAAAAACGGCGAAGAGTGACATTTCTGGTAAAGAAACAGGGATTTGGATTCAAGCAACGACATCTCCATCAATGGCGAACCTCAAAGAACACCCACAGAAACTCCAAAGATCTTCAAAATTGGAAGATGGGTCATAAGCAAAACTCCATGGGAGAGGTGGGAGTGAAGATAATGTAAAGAAAACCCCTTAGAAATGATCGAATTTCGGAGTGAACAAGAGATGGGGAAATTTCGCACATTACACGGTGAAGGGGAAGGGGAAGGGGGGAGTGATGGAAATGGAGAAATGAAGACGAAAATGGAGAAGATTGAGGAGGGAAGGAAACAAGCTTTGTTTGGGCGTGGCCCCCATATTTGTACAAAGAGACAACGCCATGGAAGCGACAGATTTGCAATGGCAATGGCAATGGGATGATTCATATTTTCATAATAATGTGTGGTTTTGGTTTTTTGAGGGCTTTGGAAAACGACAGTGGAAAATCGACTCAGGAATTGGAAATCCTTCTGGCAAATTGGGATTCATGGATCTCTATAAAAAAAAATCATCAAACTAATTTTTTACACGAAAACAATGCCATTAAAATATCTGACACAACACGAGAGGCCAATCGGACAACAGAATCACAGAAAATGGGAGAAAAATGCCCAATTATCTTGGCAAGTGTTCTACTATTATTATTATTTTCACCACCGTTCGAACTTCAAAYCTTTTGGTTGACAAATTAAATTAAGCTATTCTCATAGTGGTGGAAGTATTTTAATTCTAAACATAGGTTAAATTGAATAATATTTAATGTTTATCGGTCGGTCGGTATCTTCCTACTTGTCGAAATTGGATATCTACACCTACCTTTTTTGTAATTGAAAAATCTCTTTTAGTTATCAGTTCTTTAATGGTACTAAGTTGGAAATAACTGCTGTCAAGGATTTTATATTGAAAAGAAAAAGGATCTAACAATGATTTATAATAGTCATGCACTACTCCTCTCATTGTTAATTGATTTTGAGATGGAATCCCATGAATATTAATACCTACTAATTAGTAAACTCCTAAATATTACTCGTTTAAATTATGAATTTTATTTCTTAGTTGGATTTTGAATTATACTTTTATGGAGTTTGCTATTGTTAGATTGTGGCATAATACATTTGTCAATATGAGCCTAGTTCAAGTGGATTAAGTAGTTAATACATTTTTTAAAGTTGTTGATTCAATCTACTGCTCATACATTTGTTGAACTAAAAAAAAGGAAAAAAATAATAGTACAACGTACTTGTTTAGATAAATATTATTTGTTGAGTATATGATAGTGTGCCAATTTTAACATTCACCACAGAAAAAGATATAATTGAAAAATGTAACGGACTAAATTGAAAATATATCTAAACATTGGAGACTAAAATTTATATATTTCCAGTACTGTTGTGGTAAGACGGTAGAAATAAATAGATCGGGTATGTGGATGATATAAAATAACATGTAAGAAATACTCTATTCCCTTTTTCATAGACAATACTACTCGATTCTGTCTAGGTACCCATTATCTATTGTCGTTTCTCTAACCGGCTAACATTTGTTTAATAAGTATGAGAGGTAGCCAACATGAGCATAGCTGGATGATTTAGGTATCTTACTCCTCTAAGTCGAAGGTTTAATTACTAATCCCCATATTTTTTGTACTAAAAAACAGAGTATGGCAAGTCATCACATAAGCAGTTAATGATGTAAGCAAAAATTCAAAGTTATAGAGACATCATTAGAACTTTTTTAAGTTTAAATAATTAATAGAGAAATTGTATTAGGTAGCTAAATTTTTATACATATTTACGAAAATGTCAACCTCTTTCGTATTTTGTAAGTATGGTAAAATATTTGAATTTTTATTTTCGGAATTTTTATTATTTCAGTTTTTCCCTTATAATATCTTATATACGCCCAATGAGATATATATCTGATATACTCTTGACGGATGTATATATGATATACGTCCGATATATTTTTGATATATTTCCGATATATCTCTGATATATTTCCGATCTATATCTGATGTACATCCGATGCACTTCTGATATATATCAGATGTACGTATTATACATCTAATATACATATGATGTATCTCTAATCTATGGTATATTAAATATATATTTGTAACTCATATACGTATGTGTATCTTATCTGATATACATCCGATGTATCTCTAATGTACATTTGATGTATATCAGTGGTATACTAAATATATTTGTAACTGATATAGTAAATATAAGGTATATCAAATGTTAAATTTTCAGTGGTATATCAGTTGTTTAAATTGTAGTTTATCATTGCAATTTGTTGATTGATATACTAATATTATCAATAATTTTAATTGCTATATCCACTATCTAATCTATATTAATATTAATTAGATACTAAATATAAGAGATATCCGTTGATTAAGTTTATAAAGTATATCAGACTTTTAACCTTTTTTTTTGGACTTTCGTGGTCCATATCAATCTTTTATGTAATAATTTTAGATTCGATCTTTTTTGTTTACACCATTGTTTTCGTTTGGAAAAAAATTAATGGATATATTAGATTTATATCAACACATGGATAACATAGTTATATAAGTAGATATCATGGTTATATCAATGGTAAATTAAAAATATATTAAGTATATATCACAGATGCATCAATATTATATTAGTGATAAATCATATAATCATATAAAAAATTATATTAGTAGATATCACAATTACATTAGTGGTAAATTAAAGACATATCAAATATATATCACAGATATATAAGTGTTATATTAGCCATGGTAAATCAATGGTAAATTATATAATCATATAAGAACTTATATAAGTAGAAATCATAGTTATATCATACGTATATCAGTGGTAAACCATATTAGAAGTTACATGGGTAGATATCGTAATTATATCATAAGTAAATCAATTGTATATCAGTATTATATCAGTAGTATATCAAAGACATATCAATTATATATCACACGTATATCCGTGGTAAATCAATAAATAGTAAATAATATAATCATATCATAGTTATATAAGTAATATGTCAGTTGTATATCTATAGTAAATTAGAGGTATGTCAAGTATATATCAAATATATATATTAGTCTTATATCAGTGCTACGAGAGTAAATTTGACATTTTATTATTGAACCTCAATTTTTTCTAAAAATTTTGCTATATTTGAAAATCTAAAGTGTAGATGCTAAATTTGTTATTTCCTTGAGTTTTTTTTGCCATATTTGTAACTGTCCCTAATTAATAACAATTTCTCGCTCCTGCCTAATCCGTTAGATCCTCATCTTCATCATTTAGGTTGTGTATGATTTCACGATTGCAACATTTGGAGCTTCTTATTTCGATGATTTTAGAGTTTCGCAATACATGAGTTATTTTGTATAGCTATCTACGATTTTTTATAATTTATCTGTCACTCGTGTCAAATTAGCCAAATATTTGTCAACATACGTGTCATTTCATCATTTAGCTAACGATATTAACGGTAAACATTGCAATCGAAAATTCTTAAAGTTGGAGAACTCAATAGATAACATGTAAAATTTCATTGAATTAAAAAACAAACCAAAGAAATGGGAAAAACAAGGGTAGAGAGTGGAAATCCAAAGGCATATTCCACTCCCAAAAGACAAGAATGGTTGGTGTCCAAATGGATAAGCAAATTTGGAATGGTTAGGTTGGCTTTGTCAGCATACACTAGGACCTTTTTCCTACTAATAATTCAACAAAACCAATCATTTTAAATCCTATTTTTCTCTCATTTTTTATGCAAATCTTTTTAATTTTTTTTCATTCCCCTCCTATCAAATGTTTTATCCAGTCGAGTTAGATACAGACCGACAAAAATAAAATATTGGACACGTTTTATTAGTGGATATTTTATCTAAACTATTTTTTCAAAAGGCTAAATAACAAAAATATCTCTAAAAAGTTTTAATACTATCTTTGACCTTTTATAAATATTCCGCTAATAATTTAAATCGAAAGCTGACATTACATAGTATTATGGAATGATGGGACAATTACATTTAGGGGTATTTTTTTAACAAAGAGCAAACATCTGCTGTAGGGGTATATTTTTAAACAAAAGGGGCATTTTTGTAATCCAGCCTTCTAAAGAAAATACAAAAGGAAAGTACCAAGAGAAAATAAGTGTATCAAATTTATTTAATGACATATTGTGGATTAGGATAGGAGATTTTTTTTTTTCTTTTTTTAAGGAGATGGAGATTTTTTTGTGGTTATTTTTAAGTTTGAGGATGGTGACAAATAATTATGTTGTTCTAGAAAATCCCACAATTTAAAAATTGGGTACCTAATATTTTCTTAGACTAAGAATGCAAGAATAATATAATGTTTTTTAGTCTAATAATATAAAATTTAATATTTTTAATCCATTTCATTTCAGTAAAGGATAAATGCAAGCTTATAAACAAAGAACCAAAATGAGCAATAATTAAGACTCCGCTTCATGAGAATTTCATTTTCAATTTTACGTTTTTGAAAATTATATTTGATTTTCCACTATTTGTTGGTATCTCTTTTTTTTTTCTTTCTCAAAATATATATTTGAATTTTTAACTTATAAAAATAACTTTTTTGAAAACTATAGTTTAAGTTTTCAAAATTTAGCATAAATTTTAAAAAGTAAATAAAAACCATGAAAACCAAAATGAAAATATAGAAACCAAATTAGTATTTATACGTCAGGTTTATTTAGTCTAAAAAACTTTTTCAATTACTATGCTATTGAATTTTTTTTATGAGTTTTTTTCCATTAGCACAATTACTTAAATGTTCATATGACAAGATTGTCAATAACATTGTTACCAAGTGATAAGATTTAACATGATACAACATTTTAAAAAATATATTAAATTTGATAAAATAACGGTGTGTGGGCAAAATAAATCAACTTAAAATGTATAAATACCTGCACTCACTCACCATACCATTGTATAATTTTGTCTCCGTACCCGACCCCTAACCCTACTAATTTACTCTTCGGTGTCACGTTGTACAAATCATTGCTTGCGATTAACGTGTCACATTAATATTTAAATAATATTGTTCAACAACATAGATTTATTGCAATCAAAATTTTCAATTTTAAGATACAATTAAAACTTTATTTGTATTTATTTTAAATATCTAAATAGGTAAGCTGAGCCTTCATAAAAGTGACCTAGTTTAAAATTGATATTAAAGACAAGCATGAGAAATTTTTATTTAAAAATAAAATAAAATAACAAAACAATTAGAGAACTTTTTATACGTCTAAAAATTCTAATATTTAGAAATTTCTCAAAGAGACCGGTTTACGATGGTCCCATATGAAAAGTACCAAACTATCCCTATTCATAAATTTTTAATAAATAAATAAACCTTTAAACCTTAAATTCTGAACACGACTTACTAGAGACAATTTTTTTTAAATAAAGAAATAAAATCATAAACCATAAATCCTAAAAAAACAATATACCCAAGAAAATTCAAAAGAAGAATTGTCTAAAAATTAAGTAATTGATTAGTTACTATCTTTGTTTAATAATTATTTATTGAAATATTATCATTTAATCATTAACATAAATATTTGTATTATTCTCAAGAATTAAAAAATAATAATAAATGTAATATACTAACATTTATTGAGTGAGGGCAATTTCGAAAAAGAAAATTTATTTAAATCTTGAAAATCTAGATCCGTAAATATTTATATAAAAAGAAAAAGATATTTATAAAATATCATGATTCACTAAAGACAATTTCTATAAAAATGAAAGGTCCATCGATACATATTTGATCAAACTTACCTATTTAGGTTGTTTCAAACATCAATATGACATTTAAATAAAATAAAGTGTCAATCAAAATGCCTTATTAAAAATCAAAATATTGAAATTAAAATTTTAGGAATCGAAACCATGGATTGACTGTAATGTTTTTATATAAATAATAATAATAGTAATCAATTGACTATAATTTATGGTAAATATAAAGTATATCATATATGTCAATCAATATCAAATCATTGATATATTTTTTATGTGTCAATCTGAACATAACTCAATTAAAAAAAGTTACGAATTTGATCAATCCACCTTCACCGTTGATTTGAAAATGAGGTCTGTGCTATGATCCATCGAATGGTGATCGATGATTATAAATGGATCTCTTTTTCCGATTTTTACTAGAGATGGGGAAGAATTGACTTGTTTATTGTTGAATTGGGATGGGATCAGAAAAAATGGTTCCATCCTCTTATTTTGATTTCTCGAACGGAGAGGTCTTTTAGCAAATCAGGCCTCTGTATTGTCCTCACGGGCCAAATGCATTAAAGGCCTATTTTTTTGGGATGAAAGATGCAGATGGCTCAAGTACAAAAATTTATATTTATATTTTTTTTCTTTAATAAATTGTAAATGGCTGTTTCATATTCCAAATGCTTATAACCAATCATCAATTTTACCTTTGCAATAAATATATATATATAATTGAAAGATATTTGCAACTAAATCACCTTATATCATATGTTGTATTTTACTCATTTTTCTTTATAGAATACTATAATTCAAAAGAACGGGATATTAGAACTTATTATTAATAGAAAAAATTACCAATTATTGAACTAGTTAAGATATGCTTATAGCTGGATTATTAGGACAACTTACTTTTTCCTTAGAGCTTAAAGAATCAATTCCAAATCTCCACGTTTGTTATACTAAAAAAATAATAAACCACGWTTAAGATGATATATATCAATTTTTAGATTTTTTTTATATCTTTATTAGTCCCTAGGTTATATATATATATATATATTTTATTTTGCTTATGTGGCAAAATTATTGGTTAAATCCAATTTAATTTACTACCAATAATAATATTAAATAAGAAAAAAAAGTTAGATTTTGAATGAGCTTACATTGTGTGAAACCGAAATCTAATGGTCAAAATGAGTTAGGGTTTTTTTTTTTCTTTGGGTAATCAATTTCAATAATTATTGATTGTCATGGCCATTAAAAAAAAAAGTAAAAAACTCTTTTCCTTCTAAACATAAGGAGAATAGCTAATAAAATATTGGACAATATAATAATCATTAGGTAGAATTAGAAATAATGATTTGGTATAATTTCTTGTTAAAATTGTAATCTTTTTCTACCAACTACAAATTTTAAAAGGGACTTGAATTGTCTGTGTGAAATATTAATATTTAAACCATAATATAAAAATATATATTATTACTTACAATTTGTAATAATTAACTCAAAATTGAGAGGTTTCACACGCCTTAGAATTGACTTTTAGTTTTCACACGTCTTCGGATTGACTTTAAGTTTGAACATAGAATGAATTTAGGTGTAGTTAAAAGCTTGACGTATAAAAATTGTCAACAAAAAATAACTTTACTTTGAAAAGACAAAAGACAATATTTTCCTCTTAAATAAGTCTATTTAAAAAGTCTAAAAGAGCAACGTCATTAATATTACCTATTCAAGAGTCGGATTACCTYACTCTTTATCYAATCAAAAGACCAATGGATTTTATATTTGTGAAAGGAGGRGACGTAATCGGTGGATCACTAGGTCAATGCATGGGAGGGTCATACCCGGACTTTTTTAATACAAAAAATGTGGATAAGGAGATTTGAACCTTTAATTTCAAGAGAAGTAGATTTCATTTACCACTAAACTATATGCTCATATAGGCGGTCATACCCGTATTTTTTTGCCTTCAAGTTTTATCACCATAATTGGTGTTGTAGTCAAAAGAACGGTGTTAACTTGAATAAGCACGTCAATTGAAACTAAGACCACGTTTACATGTCCGCAATCGTAATGAAAATCAATCCTAATGAAATCAATCGGAATCGTAATGTTATTCCATTGATGTTGTTTACTAGAAATTTTCTGAAATCGTAATTAGAATTCCTTTGATGTTGTTTACTAGGAATTGGAATCAGAATCAGATATATAACAATTACTAATATACCGCTTTCTCCTTTTTAGCTAATTACATATATATTATTTGTGCTAATCTTTTTTAAATTACAATAATAATAAATTTTAATTTAATTTATTACTATATTATTGATAGTAAATATTTTTTATTATAATAATTTATCTAATATTAATACATAATGAATAATTAAAATAAAATTACATATTAATAAAATATTTTTAGTAGAAGAACCAAACTTTAATATAACATAATATTAAGTTTTATTATTCTAATATTTATAAGTAATAATATCTATTTAAAAAATTTATTGATATTAATTAATATTAATTTATCATATTATATAATAAAAATTGAAGTATAAATAAAGAAGAAATTATAAAAGTACAAAAAAAACTAATTAAAAATTATATGGATCTAATCCATATACGAGAGAGAAAGGGTAAAAGAGGCACATTAATTATAATATATATGTGAGGTCCACGGAATAAGGAATGAGAATTAGATTGATGAGGTTGTAAAAGTGTAATGATATTACACCTTTTTATGTAACGAGATTACAAAGTTTGAGATGGATCCCACCATAATCAAAGTTTTCATTACGATTCATTGCGTCAATTGAAACTTATTTTTTTGTCTCATTTTGTTTGTTAGGAGTTTAATATGGGACCTATTTTAGGTCTTCTTTGATCTTTCTACGTCAACAATATCCCCTCCCTATTGCCCAAATTTCTAGATTGATTGATTTGATAATTTTAATTTATAGTCAAATCATGTTTTTCTCTTTTATTTTGCATAATATTGATGCAATTATGTTAATTAGCTCTATCTATTTATCTTATGATTTTAGCTACGAATTACACTCTATTTCTTTATTATTTTAGGGCTAAATATATTTAATGGTTTCTATTCTTTGAAGTTTTTATTGATTTGATCCCTAATCTTTTAAAATTTTTAAATCAATTAGGTCGGTGCCCAAGAAAAAAATTACAGTTTAAAGTTAATGTTTCAATAAATTATTGTTTTATTGTATTAATGAAACAAAAAAAGTCTTGGACCAAACTTTTATATCCGCAGTCTTTTCCTCATCTAGTTAATATGAGACTTCGGTTGCATTATCAAAAATCACTATCCTTAATTCAATTAGTCATTCATCCTTCAAACTCTTATCGGTGCTTGACATGGTTAAGTTAGGGGCATGACTTAGATACCACTTGTTGGGAACAACCGATCCCTCCATATTTCTATAATAGTCGATAATTGTCTACTTTTTAAGGACAGCAAAACTTATGTGGTTTTCTACAATAGTATGATATTATCCACTTTGAATATAAGCCCTTTTGATTTCACTCTTTGGTTTCACCCAAAAAGCCTTCTATCAATGGAAGATGTCGTCCCTGACTTATACATCGATGATATTCCCCTTATCTAGTCAATGTGAGACTTTGGTCGTATTCCAAATAATATTTAATATATACATATATAATTTTCATCATATATATGTCAAAAAACTAAATAAAATTAAAGTCCAAAATTAAAATGGGGAAAACTTCTCCATGTAATAGCGACCTTGGAATCCCGTGCTCAATTCTTGATTGACTAATCCAACTAGGATTTTGTAGTCACAAGGAATGATTTTAGGAGTAGGGACAAAGATAGAGAAAATTTCATATTTTCACCGTTGACATTACGAAATACTACATATTTCTAATTGTTAAAACTATGTTCGACTTAGCTATATATCTAATAATCAAGACGTTGCATATAAATATATATGGATATAAGGGTCAAACCAAAAGTATTGTAAGAAAAGTTGAAATTGGTCAAAGAAGCACGTGGGGTTATTGAAAAATTCTTCATTTTTCCTAATTTGTGTGTTTGGTCAAATGGATTTGACTTTTGCTTTTGGTTTTGGCCAAAAATTAATAAATTATAGAGAAATCCGATGACATCACACAGCCGCAAGCCTTGTGTTTTGTATCCCATTCCCTTCAAATTCAATTTATAGAAATCATTATTTCTTTTTGCTTTTCAAAATTTTATTTTCCTAATCCAGTTTATAATAATCTTTTTTTTATATATATAAATAATATGTTTTGTGATTTTTGTACATGTAATGATGGAATGTTGTAATCATTATCATTTTCTTATTTTAAAGATAATTGTTATAAGAGTAATGTATTATTTTAATTGGTTAATTATAGACACGTTTCTTTAGATTTAAAAATTTTAATTACCTTCTTATATTTAGTTTATACTCTTAATATATTAATAGAATAATGAGATGCTAATATGAACTTAGTTCAACTATAATTGATATTAATAAATCATGAGTTTGAATTATCCACCCGCTTATTATACTAAAAAATTAATACTCACGTGACATATTTATTAGATTAATTTTAGTTAAATTAATACAATGTTCTATATATATGAAAAGACTAATAAAGAAACCAATAATTATAATTATAATATTTTAAGTGAATCAACCTTCGACAATAACAATCCATTTTAAAATATTGTTATGTCAACTTAAAAATATTGTAAATTTTCGATCACTTTTTTTTTTGTTCAGAATAACATTAAAATGAAATTGACAACATGAACTTAACTTAACAACCAAGATACCTTACTCTTTTTTTTAGAGAAAAGGTTCAATCTCACGTCTTCTTGTTGTACTAAAAATTATTAACATGAAATTAAAAATAAGTTAATACAACATACTACAATGAAACATTTTTAAAATTTAAATCCATTTTTACTCTGAATAATGAGTTTTTAGACTGTACACTACTAATTTATATTTAATTAAACCTCTAACTTTTTGCGTCAATGGTTGTAATATTTTGTGCATTTTGTATTGAATTTTTCTTGGAAAAAATCATTAACAAATCAACAAACTCAATTTCTTATTTATTCAGAGGATGAAAAACGGAAAAGGGAAAAGAAAAAATGAAAAGATTTTCCCCCAATATTATACAACCATAAGCTGAGGAAAACCCAACGCCGGATGAGGAGATAACGGCGATAACGGCGGCATATTGAGAGCTCCCTTCGTTTCACCGTCCCAAACCATCGAACAAGATGACGGCGTTAACGGCATATCTCTCAGGTAAGCAACGTCGGCGACGGCGTTGACCTCCGCCGTCCTCTCTTTCTTCACCACCACCGCTTCAACCTCCTCTCGTACTTCCTCTTCCCTCCGCCGCTTCCCGGTGGCGGCGGCAGGTTCCGAGTAAGAGTTCGCGGCCGCCGGTTGATCTGAGTAAGAATTCGCAGCTTCTAGCGGAAAGTTGAGAATCGCTTTGGATCCTCGAAGCTTGAAGGCGGCGCGATCGTACGCTCTCGCAGCCTCGATTGCGGTCTCAAACGTTCCAAGCCAGACTCTCGATCCACGGCGATTCGGATCCCGAATCTCGGCGGCGAACTTTCCCCAAGGCCTCTGCCGAACGCCTCTGTAGTGAACTCTCCTCTCCGCCTCAAGATCCGCAGTCCTCTGCATCACCGCGGCCGGATTCTTCTCCGGCGCGTCGAATTGGATCCACTGCGTCTTGTTCGGGAGCGAAATCTTCAAATTCGCTCGTTTACGATTCGAATTCGATGTCTCCGAAGCGATCTGGTTAACTCCTTTAGGCTCCGATTCAACTTCGAATGATCCATTACTGAAAAGAGAGCTCGATTCCGCCGATTTCGGCGTCGTGAGATCGATCACATTAGGTTTCATCTCAAAACTAAAAAAATCATCTTCCAGCTCATTTGGCATCAAATCAGAGGAGAATTCGAAGATTTCGTTGGAATCGAAGTAGTCGGAGATCGTAAGCGGACAGTTCGCGGTCGAAGAAGCTCCAGAACTCACCGAACAATCCGATGACGATACGCAAAGATTATCAGAAGCCAAATTCCTCGGCAATGGAGAGAGTTCGCCGAGAAGATGAAGCTTGATGTTCTTGAGCGCAGCAGCTTCCTCCAAATTGACGAAATCCATAGATCCGTAGAAGCGGAAATTGAAAATTTGAAATCGAAATTAAGAAACGATTGAATAACTTTGAAGATTAGGGTTTAGATATTGGATTGAGAGTGGAAGGAGAGAGTGGAAAGGTACTTATACAAGCAGAGGAGCGTCGCGCCTTCGGTGATACGCGACGGAAGCTTCCTCTTTCCTCGGTCGCCTAATCTCGTCCGTTGGATCAAGTCAAGGAGTGATCCGACGGCGTTTCTCCCTTTGCCTAATTCCGAGGGCAAAACGGTCTTTTCTCCTAACAGTAGTTTGTTTCCTTCATCTTTCCATTTCTGGTTCTTTTCTTTAAGAATCTTTCCTTTGATAAAAAAAAAAAAAGAAGAGGAATTATTATTTTGTAAAACTATGTAATACAAATTGGATAAGGTAATGATTAAGGTTTTGTTGTTTGTTTTGTCCCTCTAGTCCATTGTGTGTATTCATTATTTATAATATTATTTCATTATTTCATTCTAAGTCGGGTAAATTATTATTGGTCGAGTTCTAAGTTCATGTTGGGGCTCTTTTTCTTATTTTATTTATTGTTTCATAAACATAGATACTTGATAATTATTCTTATTTATAATTTCTCATTTTTAAAAAAGTATGCAGAATTGTAGATAAATATTTTAAACTTTCAAAATCTTTTTTTCAAAATATAGATAGAAGTATTGTTTATATTTTTATTTTTAGAAAGCATAATAAATATTAAAAAAACAAATACAACACAATAAATTTGAATATTTAATTTTAAAAAATAAAATTTAAATTGTTACTAAATATGATTTCGTTTGTGCAATAAAAAACAAAACAAAAATAATTACCAAATGTAGTTATGAAAAACAATAAAGGATTTAGTAAATTAAAACAAATATATTTTAAATTACGTTAATAAAATAAATTTTAATGTCATATCATGAGGGGTTAAATTATGTTAATAAAATATATTTTAAATTATCTTGAATGAAAAAGATAAATAAATACACAAAAAGATTAAATTGAAAATTTTAAAATCATAGGTTACGATAAAATTGAAAAATTGTATAAACATAAGAAACATGATAGAAATACAAATATGGAATTAGAAGATAATCAATATTTGTCTTAAGAATTAAATCAATATTTATTTCTATAAATAATGATAATCTTAAAATTTAGTTGTACTAAATATATTACATCCAAGATGACTAAGGTTGTATGTCACCATTACATTAGTGATGAAATCAAGTATTTAAATATATAAATAGCAAGAAGTTATACGTCTCAATTATAATAAAAAACAATATATTAAGAAAAACATTATTTTAATTTTTGCTCTCCATACCTTACCTATGTCGAAATCTAACAAATTCAACCATGTCAATGTGACGTAGGATGAAATAATGACTATAATATTAAAATATTTCTTTATTATTATTATTATTTTTTTGCTAAATTATTGGTAAAAATGTCTATCGAGTACTTTCAACTTTAATTTATTTTAGTACCTATACTTTTAGCCAACATGTCAAAGGGAACATAACTCAACGATAATTGACATATATCTTAAACTAAGAGATTGTGAGTTTGATATATACTACATCCCTATATGTTCTACTAAAAAAATATTTTTAGCCGGTGTAAATATAACATATCGGTAATTGACATATATTCCTTGTCTCAGGGTCGAAAGTTTGATATTCCATATCTCTAAATTGTTGTACTAAAAACAAAATACATACTTTTAAAAGTTCGTTTTGATCTTGTACTTTTAAAAATGGATCATATTGGTCCATTTATTTTATTTTTTATCTATTTATTTAATTATAATTCAGCACATACTATATTTAATAGATTTATTGAAATGTAGCCATAATGATTTATGTTTGTGTATAAAATTTGTGTGAAAGTCTTTCAAACAAGAATCAAAATGGTAACATTTTTAAAGTTCAAAGTAAAGGAAACCGAAATGGACGACGTTTTGAGAGTATAGAAACTAAAATAAATAAATAAAAAAAAAAGTGGAGGTAACGGATAAAAATAGTTTTCTCATTTAGTTCTTTTTTAATACCTCACTATATTTTTAATTGAAATATTCAAATTTAAAATTGAGAAAAAGTCTAAAAAACCCAAATGGCTTTTTCAACGAATAATGTGGAAGCAAATTAATAAGGTGAGATCTGAGGTCAAAAGGGGCAATTATTTATCATTTAATTGAAAAGGAAAGAGTACATCACTTGAATTGGTATTTCACTAAAGTAGTTTTGACTTTTAAAACTATTTATTCAATAAATAATCTTTTTTTTTCCTTTAATTATAATTATGGGGAATAATTATTATTTAATATACATCTTTTGATTTGGCAAAATAAAAACGATTTTTTAATTCTCTCTAATACATTGCACTTGTGAGGGCCAACTAAGAGATTAGAAAATGAGAGATTCACATTGGTCAAGAAGATTTTACTTTTGTTTTTAATTATTATAAAGTATGAATTTGTTCATTTATTAATTTGGATTGTTTTCCCATATGGGATTTTTTGGGTTTATTTAAAAAGATTTCAATTTTACAAGTTTTTAACAACTCTAATGATTTTGATTGACCTATTAAAGTCAAAAGAACCAATTTAGATATACCAAATTAATATTATGTTCAAATACGATTTTGTTTGGTTAAATAAAAAAAAAATTTTATGAACAAAATTTTCCTCATAAAGGAAACACCTTTTTTATTTAATGGAGGCCTTAGTACTGCATATCCTATTTGCATTAAAACGATTAAATTTCATTCATCCCATTTCATCTCTTGATTCTAATGATATATATTTTTTTCCAATAAAGAAAATTAAGTAATATAAACAAATGTT
This sequence comes from Momordica charantia, assembly GCF_001995035.1. The sequence goes on from NW_019104787.1 coordinate 113,826, forward strand.
GTTTATTATCCTGATGACTTTGAATTCTTTGAGGAGAGAGAAATGATGTAAGTACTGTTTCAATAGTAGACAGTGTCCCACTACTGATTTGTGCGTATTTTTCAAAATATCAGAATGAGACTAGAAAGAATAGCATTTCGATGCTTGCTCAAAGAAAGGCTCAGCCTCATAACGAATATCCCAATCAAATTATAAATGTGAACTATAAAAAAGTTGTCAATTTACACCTTTATTGTTGATTAAGAAAAATTCAACGATAACTAGGTTTAAAATTCATGTCTAGCCTTTTAAATCCTCCTACCCCACATGTTTCTTAAATAATAATATAATAATAAAGCAATTGAAAGAGTAATTACAATAGAATCTAATATTTTTTTATATTCCTTTTTTATCTTCGTCTTATGGTGAGAAATTCTCCATTTTTTTTACACATTTATTAATCTTTTAATGTTTTAAAAGTTTAAAAGTTCAAACCTTTCATATTCTGACTTTTATCCAAAATAAGACAACACGTTAAAAAATGATATAAAAAATGTCATGATGAGATTTTAGTAAGTTGAATGTACATTTCATCGTCGAGTTATTCACGTAGAGTTGGTAACAATTCAACTCGAGAAAATTAATTCAAATTCTCATCTCATGTTCAGATTCCACTTTGCCAATTTATATTTTAAACAAAAAAAATCGACAAAAGTAACAATTAACAGTAGAAGTTTGGTTGAAAAAGGAAACCCAAAGGGACATTGAATTTTCTTCTCCTCTTTTAGGGTTTGACCAAAATTAAACAGTGTTATTGAAGCTTTTGAAAAAGTGAACACACCAATTAATTGCTGCCCCCAACTTGCCTTTCTAATACCCAAAAAAAAAAAACAAAGTGTTAAATTGTTGACATCTTTTATGGATGAGGTGAAATTTAATGCAAACTCAAGAACAAGTCATATCTCTCTGGGAATCTTTTTTTTTTGTGCTATTTTTAGTTCATATTAATTTTCAATGTTACAAAATTAAGGTTAAAATATATATATATATATTACATTTATGTCAACTTGTGGATGTAACCACACCCCACATGTTTAAAATATCTCAAAACATACCATTTTTGTAAACATATAATATTGCTGATATATTTAAAAATCTGATATTATTTGAATTAACTTACTAAATGATTTTGGAGGGTTAAAATTAAAAGCGATTTTTAAAAAATCTGGAGTGTTTGGTAACAAATAAAAATAATTTTTACAATAATCACATTCTAGATCTATAAAGTGATTAATCATTTTATTGTAATTTGATATTTATACTAGATGTAGCGCAACCAGATAAATTTGTGATTAAAAGTACTTTAAAGAAAATGTAACAAAGTATAAAAATATTTTAATTAAAATCCTTTTATAGGACATGTATTAAGAAAAAAAATATTTATTATTATTTTTTGAAGACTTCTTTGATAGGTTACTGGAATTTTAACTGTTTTTTGTTAATCTATCGTAAATTTTAAAAAATTGAAGGAATTTTTGTAGGTGGATAGATTACTTAGCAAGAATGAAGAATCCTTCTTCTTTCTTTTATTCATCACTATATTTAGAAACCTTTTTTCTTTACAAATATAAATTTAAATATATTTGGAACTTTTATTTTTCAAATATAAACCACGTACTAAAATCAAGAATTAGACATTATTTTCTAAGGTTCAAACATCAATATTTTTAGCCAACACAAACATACAGTAGTGGTTAGGGGCGGATCTACGTTGGGTTCAGAGGGTTAAAGATTCCAGATTGAAAAGATAAGAAAGTAATTACAGGAGTTTGTGATAGACATGATCTACCTTCTCATTGTCAATTCGTTTTGAGAGGTAACCACGGATATTAATATGATATTAGAGTCCAAAACGCTCAAACGAGCATCTTTAATATTTTTTTCTATAAATTATTCTACTAATATGTTTTTTCCCTTCCTTTTAAATCAACATTTTCGAGATTCAATTGTTTTTATTTTATATAATTTTTAATTTCAATTTTGCAAGTCGATAATTTAGAGATTAATTGTCGTACTGAGCATATTTACAAAAATGACTATGCTATGAAATCACACTTTTATGAGCTCTAAAAAATACTTAATCGTAAATTAATGTGAAACCCTGAAAAATTTTTTCTAGATTTTAGCAGTTTTGGTATCTCTACTTCTTCTAATAGGTCGTGAGTTTGAATTTTCGTCTCCATACATATTGCATAAACCTTTTCGTTTTAGCAGTGACATAACAAATTAAATTTGATCTTTATTGGATAATCTTTTACGGAAAAAACCAACAAACTTTTTTCATTAAATTATTGACAAATTTTGAAATGTTCTTCCATTGATTCATTCAATAGTTGGAATGAGTTGCCAATCACTGAAACCATAAATACAGGCACACAAACAAAATCTCAAAGAAGAACAAGTTCTATAAGTAACAAAATAAATAATATAATATATACATAATATATTATTTATTTATTTATTTAGGATAAATGGGCTTCTAGAATCTTAGGTTCACTTAACTTGGAAGTTGTCTTCTTTCACTATAATAAATGCATAGCTGTCTTGATTCCTTCCTTCTTCCATTGTTACATTGGTTTTGAAACCATTATGTATAAAGCGGTTTTAATGGACATATTTATATCATTTATAAAATAATATAATAGATCTACTTCTTTTTATTCTTACACCTGATAGATCCGTCTTCTCGAAAATTCATACCTCTCTTATCAATATATGAATAGTTATCTCTCGAGCACATGTTTTGGTTCGATAGTCTCAATATATATATGTTTGTTCACAAAACGCAAAGAGCAATAGACAGAAATTTTTATTTGTACCTCGTGAAAGAAGAGGCCTTATTTATTTTGTGTAATCATCATTCATTTTTATTTAAAAAATAAATGAAAATTATGTCCAAATAAGAAAATATCGGAGTATGTTTCAAAAAAGAAAAGAAAAATGTATGGGTGGGATTAAATATGTGACAAGATTACTTGGTAATATAATAGTGTCGTTTTTTTATCCAATACTGCACGAAAAAACAAGAGATTTTTTTTATCTATCTATTTGTTCCAAATCTTGATGGGTTAATCCAAACCTATTATGCATTTATTTATTATAATATTTGTGTTCATCCATTGGAATAAATTCCTATTTGAATAGTACTTTTTTCAAAAAGATAATACAAATCTCGAGATGCAACCCCAATTATTAGAAAAAAAGAAAAAAAAAAGAAAAAAGAAAAAGAGCCTTTTTATAGACGTCAAAATAGGTGTTATTAAAATAAACCCCATCTTTGTTGATTCATATTTAGCCGTCATCTCTTGATGTAATTATTTAGCATATAAAATATTAACTAATTAGTGTCTCCAAATTCGACTTTCTAAACTCTCTCAAATTCTTAAAAAAGAAAAAAGAAATATTACTCGAGAAGATAAAAATATTTTTGTTTGATTGGAAAACTCCGACAACGTTTTGTTTCCTTTTTTTTATTTCTCATTTCCAATTTTTTGAGAAATATATAAATATTTTGTTAACTGTTTCTGTTTCTTGTTTCTTATTTATTGGATAAAATTTTTAGAAACAAACAAAATCTAACCTTTTTTTTTTTACTTTGTTCTAATTTATAGGTTTTTTCAAAACGTAAACAACAACATTATTTTACCATTAACCTTGACTTATAAAATACAAATATAACATAAATTTTGAATATTTAATTCTACAATTTAACTTTTAACTTTTTTAATTTTACTTTTTAGGGAAGAAAAAACCATAAATGCTCACCAAAAACACATTTCTATTGATTTTTTCAATAGAAAAGAAAACCATTATCTAACACAATTTTATTTTTCTTTATTGAAAAGAAAAAAACATTACTAAACGGGTCATAAACATATTCTTTCTTCGAACCCATGATTCGCATGCATGCATTTGATTGATCATAATTTTCACAGGAGAGAGAAAAACACCAACTTTGAAAGTGAAATTTGTTCATAATCATTTGCAAAATAATAATAATAATAAAATAAAAAATTAAAAGCCGCCTTAGAGAGAGAGATTCATCTCCCCAGGTGAGTTTCAACAAAAGAAAATTAAAAAACAAAAGGAATCATTTTTTTAAAAAAGTAATTAAGGCGGCTTGGATTTAGAATCTCAAGTTCATTAAATTATTTGATTTAATTACATCTTTAATTTAGATTAAATGTCTAATTTATTGAGGCTTTAAACAAATATAAATGGTTTAAGTTAGTGATGTGTGTGTTTTCTTTAATGTTGGATCGGATCGAGGAATTATTTGGAAGCAGCCAAACCATAACCCAACACCTGAACCATATAAAATGGTATAATATATGAAATAATATTATCATATATTATATGATTGCCTTAAACCATATCCTAACTCTTCACTATCAATTTTTTTTACGGTAATCGTATAATATATGATATAATTATCATGGTCCAAATTGCTGACACTATTAGTCAACTTAGTCCAATGTGTGAGAGAGGAAACTAAGAGGAAAGAGAGAATTTGGGCCTTCAAATTTTTTTTGAAAGCCCATTTGGGTGTTGGGAAATGTAATGAAAATTTGATTAGATTAATAAGTTTTTTTTTTTTTTTAAAGATTAGATTAATTATAAGTTGCTACATGATTGAGGGTATTAATATAATTGGTAGTTGGTGCAATTTTTTTTGTTAGGAATCTTAGCCCACTATTGTTCTAGAAGGGTATTGGTTTCTAGAAGCTGATGGTTGTTTTAAGAGTTTTTTTTCTTTTTCTTTTCAGTTTTTAGTTTTTAAAATTTGAAAAATGGTATAGGTTGGTATATGATTTGGATTCGGGCTTCAACGAGCACCTACACATATAAGAGATGTGCAAACTAGTTTGATGCTGATCTCAACACGTTTTATGTCTAAGTTAAGACAAATGGTTGACAAATGGTTTCAATTGAGAATAACAAACAATATAGGATTGTGTACCACGTACATTGCGTCTCCCTGAGATTGGTTCGAATAGACAAACTTGATCGGGTTCAGTTAACTCGATCTGGTTAAGTAGTCTAGTTCGATCAAATGGACCAAGATAGTCAAATCCACGTTGCTTCTTTAGCCTCAATTAATTACCCGTAATGAATTTTGAATTAAAAAAAATTTTGAAAAATAAGTTTCCTTTTATTTGTAATTCTTGATTTTATGTACTTTTTAATAGCCCCGATCCTCGAATTTGTTATACGTATTTCTCTTCAACCTATGTTAGAATTCATATAAATAAATTAAATTTACCCAACCCATCAGTACGACCTCCTCTATATTTGTTGCCTTGGATGGATGTTGTTGCTCAGAGTAGCAATGATATCTATATTGTTTTCTGTAAGAGACGAGAATGTAGTTTTAGCAGTAATTACTAAAATAATAGCTTCAAATTCATCACCTAATCCAATGATCCTTCGTAGAAATTGGTTCTCCCACAACTTTCAATGAGTTTGTAGTTCATGACTTTCGTCGAATTTCGTGTGAGATAGGTATCTTCAAGCGTCGTCCAAATTGCTCGTGCAGTAGCGGCCATAGCTCCCAACAACCACGAGGAAATTAATTGATCCTGCCACTGAAGTAAAGCATCAGATGAATTGAATCTAGAGTTTCCAGATTAGTAATTCTCATATGTCAATTTGATAGTCTTGATATGGTGCCCTGGATTGACAAAAATGATGTGATACCGTGTTAAATAATGAGAGTAAGAAAAGAATTGAGTTCTCATTAAGGAGGTTTTCCCATTTTCTTGATGCTTGTGAACAAAATAACAGTGAGTTTTATAACATCTCGCTGCAACAGAAATAAGTTACAATAACAAATTCCATATCAAATCTAACTAACTTTACGTATAATCCTAATCGAAAAGCTAAAAAGCTTCAACAAACTAGCTTTACTCTCTCAAATTTGGTGAGAGTTTGGTCAAGAAGAGGAATCATCTCAAACTTCTTTAGAGACAGTTATATTGAAATTGATGTTTTTATTTTCATATTTTAAACTCTGCCTTTATGATGTTTTCATTTCATGAGTTAGTGACTATTATTGCTTTAGATGCATTTTGGAGTTATGTCTAAATTAATTAGTGACCAAAAGTTAGAATAATTGTGTTTAAATCTTGGCCAGCTAGAGTTTGCTTTTGTAGGGGCCCATTTTGAGTCTTTTGTATGGAAATTTTGGTGATCGAATGAATGTTGCATTTTTGCTTCAAAAGTCTACCACTCAATTTTTTTTTCTTTTTATACAAATTATTGAGTTTTGGATTTACATGCTAAAATCATTATCGAATGATAAATTTTGGCTGATTATTAAGTGTCACGTAATTATTTTAAAATTATATTTAGGACCAACCACAAATTTATATGTGCCATAAATTAATCTTAAAACGATAAATCAAATTATGCCACGTATCTTTTTTATAGCTATCCGATGACATCAGTGAATTGGATCAATCCATGTTGAAATTGGACTCAAATTCATTAAGTCCATGAGAAGAAGACCCATTAAGACTCTATAATGAGGAGGGTCATCGCTCATCAAAGGTATTCATAAGAGGTCGGATTTAGAGCCAAGAGATTTAGAATTTCCTACAAGCATTCAAAAGGAAGAATTAAGTAGACTCAAAAAGTATAAGAAGAATCTGCAAAGACTTTAAGACTCGAAGAATCGAAAACCTAAAAGACTTTAAGAATTGAATCTTCTATTCATCATCAACAAGCCAAAAATTTTTAAGGATCTTAAAGCTGAAAACTTCAAAGAGTCTTCGTCAAGCTACAAGTCGAATAATTTTATCAAGCTACAAGTTGAAGAACTTCGTCAAATTACAAGTTGAAGACTTCATCAAGCTACAAGTCGAACAACTTTGTCAAGCTACAAGCTGAAGACTTATTAAGTTCCAAGCCAAAGACTTCATCAAGCTACAAGCCGAAGATCTCAAAGATCATTCAACAAGCCAGAAGTCGAAGGTACTAATCCTTCTTCTACAAGAACAAGCTCAATAGCCCTCAAATCAAGTTTACACTCGATAGAAAGTATCAACAGATTACATATTAGAGATTGTAACACTTGTACATAAATACAAATACAAAGTTGACTAAATTCGAGTTTGATCAAGCGAATCTTGTCAAGTGGTTCACATCTTGAGCTTAGTGTTTTCTCATACACTTGCATTAGAGTTATTTATCAATTTCAATCAACTTTTGCCAACTTGAGCATAACTCAATAGAGTTAAGATATTTATGTTCAATCAAAAAGTCGATCGTGAGTTCAAGTCACCATCCTGTTGTACTAAAATAGTAATAAATCAATCCAGTTTTACGTTTCTTTTATTTCATTTCGCATAATCGTGTCTCAAACTCACTATTTGGCCAAAAAGACAAATTAACATCACATCAATGTGTTACCATACATCAACAAAAAAGTATCCAAAGTGTAAAAGAAAAAAAAATGTTAGAGGAAAAGCATCCTATTTTAAGAAGTATATATTGTTTAAACCAAAAAAATCTCATAACCCACATTTAATTATTACATCAATTTGATAGAAGATCTCTAGAGAATCCCACAAATCTAGCATTTGTGTAATTTAAAAACAAAAAGGCTAAAAAAGTCCAAAGCATCTTACAATTGCTAAGTGTGTTTAGATGTGATCTTAACACATGACATCAATTTTATCTCTCTCTCTCTTTTAAACTTGTTTATTGCACTTTTTTATTTAAACAAAATAAATATATCTAAGGACTTCTTTCCAACTTTTACCAATCCCCTAAGTTATAAAGAATAATATACGTTAGAGCTTTCAATTTAGTCGCTTATATATATTTTTTTAAATTATATTTTTATTATTCGTAAAATTTAAAATTAGATTATGGTAAGTTTGCATGACATGATACTTAATGAGTTGGTAAATATTTAGAAGATGAGTGATGCCAAGTAATTAAGAAATAAAATTTATTGGTTCCTCTCAATTTCTAAGAAGTCCTTGAAACTTCAATTTTTTTTTTAATTTTAAATTAAGGGCTCGTTTGGTAACGTTTCGTTTCTTGTTTCTGTTTCTTAATTTTTAACAAAGAAAAATAGAATTATATAGCCCAACGCTCATAAAGTCAAAGATGATCAAATACTATTTATATTTATATATTGTAACAAATTGGAAACGGAAACTAGAAACAAGAAACTTGTTTTGATTGTTTACAAAATTTCTATATAATTTTGAGAATGTTTTAAAAAAAATTGAGAAACAAGAAACATATTTAGTTGCAAAATGTTTAAGTTTCTTAATAAAATTTGGAAACGAGAACGTTACCGAACGACCCTAAATTTCAGATTGTTTAGTTCATTATTTAAATTTCTACCAAGTATATAACATGTAAGTTTTTCACGAGTAAATTTTAATACTCACTAAATGAGAAGGTATGGTTAAAAAAATATTAAAACATAAAGGTAAGAATTAAAACTTTTTAAATACTAATAACTAAATGGAAAAAAAACACATAAATATTCCTTGTATACCATGCACACATTGAAGTCGTCCAAATTATTTTTAAATGAATTAACCCACTTTATATTATTTAAATGAAATAAAAATTGACTCCCACTCCCAATAATAATACTCATGACACTCATCATGGAATTTTTTCTTTTTTAATGTGAACCATTTTATTTTTTATTAAAAATGTTAAAATAATATTTTAGTTTATATATTTTTAATTTTTTTTTATTTTAGTCCCTGCCTTTGAAAATTTTGCTCATTTTAGTCCCTATATTTTCATAACATTCATTTTAATTCATATATTTTTAAAAAGTGATCAATTTCATTGTAGTTTGCAAAATTTAAACACGATTTTTATACACAATAAAAGTTCTTTAATATAAAGCCAAGGCTAAATTGCAATATATTAAATGTAGTGTCGTATTAAAATTATATGTAACAAATTAGATGAAATATAAAATGATAGGACCAAAACGATAACTTTTTAAAAGTATAGAGACAGAAATGAACGTTTTGAAAGTATATGAATTAAAAATAGATAAAAATTGAAATTAAAAAAAATACTAATGGAAAAAAAGTCATATAAGGACAAAAATAGTTGCCCTGCTCCATTCTGTTCATTTTTTAATGAGTAGAAAATACAAATTAAAATATAATTATTTACTGGTTTATAACAAAATAACGTCATCTTGAATTCCGTTATGAATAAAATAAAATAAAGAAAACCAAAACGGCCCATTGCCCATCAAATTAAAAAATATATAATAATAATAAGAATAATAACAACAACAATAATAAGGAAGGTCCCTTGCAACCTCCTAATTAAGCAGGTGCAAATATGATATATTTTATTAATTTTAGACGAAAGATATGTTAAAATATTATTATTATTTTTTTTTTTGAATGCTTGGACTGGACTCAAAGATTGCGGTGCGGCGCACGTGCGGGGGGTAGGCGGGCAATATTGAGGTGGGAAAACGGAATTTTCAACGGTCAAATTTCAAGGTCATGGCTGACCGTTCTGGTCTTCGGTCAGCTTCTTGGACTTTTCTTATACCTAATAATTATTATTTTCTTTAATTTCGTTTGGATAGTATTATAGATTTACTCGAGAATTTAATTGGCATTTCCATTCTATAAAAAACTCGCCTAATATAAAAAATATCAATAAAATATTACTAATATACACATAATAATAATATTAATATTTTTTAACTTTCAAAATAAATGTTTATTCATTAATTTAAATATTTGTTGTGAATTTTTATTTTTATAATCTTTTTAGAAATATTTATCAAACATTAACATTTTATCAATATTTCTATTGACATTTTTATAAAATTGTATTGACATTGACACTTAAAATTTCTATGGGAAGATATAAAATTTTGATTCTTAGTATATATTATTTTAAAATTTTGTTTATAGTATTTTTAGAAATTTATTTCTATTGACATTGCATACTCCTCTTTTAAGGTCGGTGAATCTCACTCATTAAATTTAATTTGAAAGATGTTACATATTTTCAATCAAAGTCCCAATTAAATAATATTGTCAAAACAAATTTTGTGACAATATTTAAAAATATCTTCGGTAGGGCAAGTTGATTTTCAATCAAATAATTAAATGAAAGAAAATTAAAATCAATAGTAAAGTTTAAAATAGTCTTTATCCAAAATTTATGGATTAAAATAGAATATATTAAATTTTAAGAATGAAATCTAGAAGTATAGCTCAAGATAATTTGCATATATCTCTAACTAAAAAGTTGTGAATTTCAATAATCTTGAACTTTTACGAAGAGAACATGTTTTAATTAATCTCACGTTACATTTAACATAAATATTAAATTATTTTTTTCTAAACACAACAAATTAAATCTTAACCTTTAAAAAACTAAGCTCTTTTTTTTTCTTCTAGAAAAGCTAACATTATAATACTATAATAATTTCTCTTACGATTGGTTGGTACGTATGATTTTAAAAGTTTGATTAGATTTAGGTTAAATATCTCAACACATCCCTTACACTGTTAAACTTTATTATTCTTTAAAAAAAAAAGAAAAAAAACTTAACCATTATTTACGTGGCAAATTTTATTTGGACGTGACAGAGAAAAGTAACGAGCAGTGTTTTGAGTTAAAAATTCGAAAAAATAGAAAACATGTTGATTTAGTTTTCTAGAGAAAATAAAGAAAATAAACAAATAGGGTTTTTGTAAAAAATAGATACAAACGTAATAACCTATTTATACTAATAAAATATAATTAAAATATTGATCGATAGTATAATCTAAACTATATCTAATTCATATAACATAATCTAATAATATAATATAAAGTTTCTTTCACATATAGTTCATACTAGACATCAACTTTATCCGGTAAGAAAATTGCTAATATACGATACCAATAGAGATATTTTGAGAGATGTAACCCAATCGTAAGAATTCTAAAGATAAATTTAAACCGAGGGTAAATTGTAAGCACTAAAATGCCAATTTTAACCAAAATTACCTATATTAGGATGAAAGAATTTGATAGAAGTAAGTTTAATATTTTCTAACAAAAAGAAAATGATGGGTTATGAAACAAGTTAGAACAGGTGAGAAATTGAATCACACTTTTGTTACCATTATATTGATTTTTGTGAAGGGGGTAAAAAGGGAAATAAAACTTTGTGCATTGAACCTAAAATCCACTCTAGTATAACCAAAAGGACAAGTATAAATTTTGAACCTCCACAATATATGAGAGTTGAAAACAAAAAACCCAAATTAAGTAAGGCTGCAACTGCAAGTTCCACTGTAAAAAAGAATGAAAATGATTGCTAACGACTTTTGAGCGAGTCTGAATTGACGAACACTTATGATCCAACAAAAATTGAGAGAGTCACAAGCGTTAATCTATCTAAATAAATTGTTTTGGGTGTCAACACCAAAACCTCTTGCCACTGCACCAGCACTCGAGGGTCTGCCATTGGACTATGAATTATGTTAGAATCCATATAAATGAATTAAATTGATCCAACGAGCTTAAACTTTTTGGTTGAGTGATGGTTTATTCATTCTTAAGATGGTATTAGAGTGGGAACCCCTGCGTAAATGATTTCCACGTGCTTTGTTAGGTCACTTTTTATAAAATTTATATATTTAGGACTTCTTTATATCCAGCTTTCTTTCCCTGCTTATTTTTAAATAGAAACAGGGGACAAGTGCATTAATTAATAATCATGTTCTAGAAATCATGGACAAATTATTTTATATCAGATCTAGGTTCATGTTTTTTTGTCTTTATAATTAATTTCTATTCTATTTTTCCTTATAAGTTATACGTTTAATATCAAAACCTAAAATTCGTATGACAATTTACGAAAATATATAGATATACTTTTTCAAAATAAAAATTACAACAAAAACCAAACATTTGCATTTTAAAATATTGAAGATTAAATGAAAGGAGAAGGATAATCGAACAAATTTCTATTTTTATTTAGAAGAACAAAAATATTGGCCAAACATCATTGTTGAATTAAAAAAAATAACAATAATGGAGAAGGAAAAGAATAAAGCGTAGGAAGTAACAATAAATTCTTAATATAAGATTTGGGGAATCAAGATCAGGACTTAACACGAAAAAAAAATTCTATTCTATAAATAATTTTAATTATTTGAAAATAAAATTTTAAATATATATATATATGTTATTTATTTATTTATATATATAATAGAAAATGGTGAGAATTATACATATTAGAAATATAAAAAACAGTGTCGGGGTTGGTCGGTTGGGAGAGAATTTATTTCCACTCTAATTTAGAAAAAAATTATGGGGAAAGTTTTTCCTTCAATCTCCACTCTCGTTTTGAAAGGAAAATTTCTAGTCTTATTTTGTGTGGGGTTTTATGAAAACTTGATTAGATTTTTCCCATTTATAGTAGTCCATTACACATCATTTGTTAATGTTGATTTCTATCAAGTATTAGGAACCAACGAGAACTTCACTCGGACAAACTGTGCATGGGCGAGCTGGAGAAGGAAGACCTGCAAAGACAAGAAGAGCACTCCGAAGTTTAAGTTAGTCTGAATTCGAGCTGAGCAGTTCAACTTTAGACAAAATTGCATACCTGACCAAGTAGAATGAGGGTGTGTATTTATAGTGGGTTACTAGATAATTACCTGTTCCAACAGAACTGTTTTCCAAGTCGGTGAACCACTCTCCACTATTGACGAAATTGCATGACGTTAGAGTTCATCCCATACGAGTTCATCCCTACTTACTTTGTTAGTCTAGACCATTGAGCCCGACCCACGTGGCTTTCGGAGCCTCACCTTCTAACATCGTCAAATCATCAAAAGACTCTCCTATATTAATTAAGAACTAGGCTTTCAAGTATTTCCACTCATTTAAATTGGGCTTTAAAGAAGTTTTTACTTTTTAATTTTTACTATTTAGAGTAACAAGGGTAGATTTGGAGGGACAAAAAATGTGGCAAAAACAATATTAAACTAAAAGAACAGTTTGAAGGATAATTTTGAAAATATGGACAGCACTTGCCCTAGAAGAAGCCATATGAAAATGGGACCATTTTCTTTAATAATAAAATAATATATGATGTGGGCCATATTTTCCACCAAACTTTATTGAAGACTTATCCAAACAAGACAAATGAGTTTTAGAGAAAGGGAGAGGCAAATTGGCAAGTTGTGTKAAATCAATGAATCTGAAATGTCTAGGGCCATTTACGTCTTTTTCGTCAATCTATTTTCCTAAGAAAGGAAAAAAAAAATACACATGATTATCATTTTTCTACTCAATTTTTTTAATTATAGACAAATGATTTCTTCTAGAAATTTTGTTTGGGAAAAAATTCATTTTTAGTCCTTTACTAACTCTAACAATTGAATGAGTGTCATGTTAATAGCTATTTCAAGTTTAATTTTAAAAAATTACTTATTCTAGATAGATCTATACAATCCAATTGATAAATATTATTGAGATGAGATTCTGACTGAGTTACATGTCAGCAAGTAATCTAGGTGGATTCTGACGAGCTAATGAACAACTTACAAATAGAACCTTGCATTGATGTGGTGTTCGACAGTACACTTTGAAGCCTAATTAAGTTAGTACTTAGTTTGAGTTTATGTAGAACCAAGTCCAATTACGTACCTTTGAGAATATGGGACGGATTGATCTGGCTTTTAAAAACGTGGCACTGCAATTACGGTACTCATACTTGTCACTTAGCAAATCTTCCGCTTATAGTCAAAAGTTCTCATACCAGCGAAATTGACACCCACCAAACTGTTAGTGGATTCTTCGCCAGTTCGAATATTTTCCAATTGTCGGAGTCGAGCTGAGCTGCTCTCTACTACTTCAGTACTTCTAGACACGCTGGTCACTTCCTTCTCGTCCCGAATGAGTCCGAGCTGAGGCTTAAACACACATGTCTCGATGGGGTGAGTCACATGTTTACCTTTGGTTTACATGAAAAATTTATTGATCCAGCAAAAATATTAATTAGGTAAAAGATATGCTCAAACTAAGAAAAATGAAATGTCCTCGCTTCATTAGAAATTTGACCCGGACCTTCTTTCCCAGCTTTTTACTTTTCTAAAAAAAATCCCTATGAATTTCATTAATGAATATCTCTCCCGCCCTAACGCACTCTCAGCAGTCTCCGTGACGAAAAAAGCGGCATCGTTGTCTTTGGAAAAGAAAAATCTAACACAACCCGGAAAACTAGTACCCACAAAATATCTTGGTTCAATCACAAGAACAATCTCATTTGTCTTTTCTTCTCTTTTGACAATTGGGTGATCAGTTGAGTTTTTAATTGGGTGGGGTCAAATTTTTTTTTTTTTTTTTTCAAAATGTCATGTTTTCATTTTAATTGTTGAAAGGTTTATGAAACATTAGAAGCAAAATAGTAGCCCATAAACATAATGCAGGTTGATTCCTTTAAGTTCAGTAATTGAGATATTGATTCTTAGTCTCTTAAATTTCAAAATATTTATCTCAATTTACAAACTTAAAAGTAATTATTTTCACTCTAAATTGTTGTTTTGTCACTTAAAATTAACCCTACTAGTCTTAACGAATTTAAAGGAATTTCATTGCATGTCTAATGTCAACGTGTTAACATACATAATAGAAAGTTAAATTACCATTTATTAAATAATTAAGAATAAAATAGTGACAAAATATTAGAGTTCTTTGTAGTACCATAAGTAGGTGAGAGGATTCGAACTTTAAACTTTTAGAAAGATAAGTGTTGGGGGTGAGGTCGAGGTGTGTCAAGTGGTCTCCTCCATGTTGTGTGACCCTCTTGCCACAGGTAAATTATAGTTTGGCTACCAAGTATGCGGGAGTATAGGCAATTCACCTCAACCCCCAATGCAAAAGCATTTGCTCGGTCCTTACTTAAGAATGTTAATACTACCGATAGAGGATCCGATTGATCACTGGTTAGACATCTGCTGATTAACAAATATGAAGCACCAAGTAGCAGGATAACACGCTTCCCAAAACTATTATATAAAAGGTGGAGTTTCATCCTCATCAAAGTACACAATCCATTATGCAACCTAACCAAACTTAGTTCAACACCAATTTAGACTAAGTACTGATTTAAGTTTCGGAGCATCACACGGTACAAGGTTCTATCTTTAAGCTACTAATTCGACTGACCATATATCTACTTCAAATACGAATTTGATGTGTCACCTAGCTCGTTTAACTATTATCTTCATCAATTAAGTTATATTTACCCTTCGAAAGTTTCGAAGATTAAAACAGAATTTAAACAAAAACAAAGGTTTCTAAAAAGAGAATAGAAATAGAATATGAAGAGAGTAATTAAATAGTGGAATGAGAGGGCGATGTGAAGGTGCTGGGAAGAAGTGGGAAACAGAAAAGAAGATGACGCACATACCGACAAACAACAAATGGCGTGTGAATCACCGGTGACGTCAGCAGTTGTCCTGATCCAAAATCCCCAATTTCCCCACGTGATTAAATTCCCCCACACAACTTGCACATTTTTTCTGAACTTTCTTAGAACCCCCTTCCCACCACTTTTAAAACCCACATCCATTCATTAAAAATTAATTAATAATAATAATAATTCCAACAAAATTAGATTAAAAAATTAAAAAATTCTCCACATAGTTCAGGTTCATGTATCTGCTTTTCTTATTTATATCCTTCAATTTTTCGTATCCCCAACTCTTCAATTTCATTCAGATTCAGATCTCTCTCTCTAGAACTCAAAATTTGGGGGAAAAAATTATGATGTACGGACAGAGTAATGGCTGCGAATCCGATTTTCTTCTTCTGGATTCGATACGGCGGCATTTATTGGGCGATTCGGAGACTCAGCGGTGTGGGAATTTCGCCGTCGCCGGAACCGCCGCGCCGGTGTTCTGCCGAAGCTCCAGTTTCGGCAGCTTGTACCCTTGTTTGACGGAAAATTGGGGCGATTTGCCCCTAAAGGAGGACGATTCCGAGGACATGGTCATCGCCGGAGTTCTCCGCGACGCAGTCAGAGCCGGTTGGGTTCCGTCGCTCGGCTCTTCCCCGCCGGAGACCTTTAGTTTTGATTTTTTCGACGTCAAGCCGGAGCCGGAGATCCTCCCGCCGGTGAATCTGATGCCGGAAGTGAGGGAGTTTGAGGCGAAGGTGGTGGTGGAGGCGGCGGCGGCGGCGCCGTCGCCGTTGCCGGCGGTGGTTCCGGCGAAGGGGAAGCATTACCGTGGGGTCCGGCAGCGGCCGTGGGGGAAGTTTGCAGCGGAGATTCGAGACCCGGCGAAAAACGGGGCTCGGGTCTGGCTCGGGACGTTCGAGACGGCGGAGGACGCGGCGCTAGCTTATGATCGAGCCGCTTATCGGATGCGCGGCTCCAAAGCTCTCCTCAATTTTCCACTTCGAGTCAATTCTGGCGAACCCGACCCGATTAGAGTGACGTCGAAGCGGTCGTCGCCCCGATCGTCGCCGGAGCCTTCGTCGTCATCCTCGTCGGAGAGTGGGTCCCCCAAGCGGCGGAAGAAGGCGGACGGCACGGCGGTGACGGGAGTTGTAGTGGTGGGGACAAATGAAATGCAAGTGGGAGCTGACGAGGCGCAGTGTACAAGTGGCGGGCAATGATTGGGTGAGCAGTGCTGATAGTGAAAGAAGGGGAAGAAGAGAAGAAGAAGCACTTTGCCACTTGGTGAATTATTGAGGGACTAAAAAAAATCTGTAATTATTTTTTGAAAATCATATTTTAGGGGTAGATTTGGTAGGTTTTATTTTGGAGTTTTCAAAGATATAAAATTTCCCAAAAAAAAAAATTAAGAAAAATAGGTGGGAAAGTAGGATTGGTACATAATGGGTGGTTGGATTTGCTAAAGCAAATTTGTTGATTGTTTAAAAAATATATATCCCTTTTGAATGGAATTTTTCTATTCTTTTCATCCTCCATTTTTGCTTTAGTTTTACTAATGATTATTATAAAGTAGATAAATATATTTCATAAAATTTAAATGAGGTGCCATCTTAGGAAGCCAATTGGACAAATTGCAAATTTAGATGAATGAATAAGGAGTACAAGTTGAGATTAAAAAAAGGGACAAAATCAAAGGATCTGAATTAGTTGGTTGGTTCAACTACACTTGTCGATCGACAATTGAGTTTGTTGATTGTCGAAATTTGACCTCTCGAAATTACCAAATTTGAATCAATATTTTTGTAATAAAAGGGATTCAACAAACCTACAAAATAAAAAGTTGCACATGGATGTGGTGTTATGTTAGCCAGAATACTCCGATGCTTAAATCGAAATCGAGATTTTATGTGAAGCATAGCAAATAGTAGAGTTCCATAGCGTACCTTTTATGAGGTTTTTACCTTTATCTATAGATGGAGGAAACCTATAGTCGATGGGAAACCTAAAATCAATAGGATATCTTTTCATTTTGCATTTGTTAGATAAAATGAATTCAAAACGGTATTTCAAATTCTGTAGATTTTGTGATCTTCCCTGGCGAGCCTCTACTAAACCCATTGATTTGTGACTAACTGGAGGACTCTTGATCGAGTTACTAGTCAAGCTAATCGAAAGATTGGTTTGCCTCGTGGCCTAGTCAAGGCTGGTTGGCCTAATGGCTCGATTGAGTCGACCAGCCGACCATGGCAGGTCGGCCACAAGGCCTGGCCAAGTTGAGCCGACCAAGCTTGGTCTACTACAAGGCCTAGTCAAGTTGACCAATACTAGTCAACTACAAGGCTTGGTTGAGTCGATCAGCCAATCGACTTTTGTGGGCTTGGTCGAGCCGATCAGTCGATCCATTGGTTAGCCTCTGTCATTTTGGGTCCACTTCTTCAATCTCGACCTTTGAATTCTCGAGTGTCCACTTGACATCTGGACTTAGCTTACCTATGGTGGAGTTCAATTTGGATAAAATTTATTGAGTTGATCTTGTTTCAAATTAAATAACTAGATATATACATATAATTCAAAGTTTAGAGAATTATTTAATATTTTTAAAGTCTAAAGACTACATTGACACTAGGTTGAAAGTATAAGGATTGTAATTTAGCTTTATTATTATTAATTAGTTTTTTTAAAAGCTCTCTCATTAGCTCTCTTACTTTGAGGTTAAAAAGGTAAACTTGAGACCAATTTTCAATGCTCATTTGACAATAATATTTAGCTGTTGAATTTCTGACTAATAATTCAAGTTGCAATTATCAGAATTTACATTACCTTTTCCTAAGATTTCAACTTTACTCTTATACTTGGTTTTAGTGAGTTGTTTTTTTACTTAAATCTTTTGATTCTAATGAATACATTTTTAAAAAATAAATTAAAAAAATTATCAACTAATAAATCACATAAAAGAAAAGTAAATGTTAAATTTCATTTTAATCCCCAAACTTTCAATCATTTATTTTAAGTGTTTGTGCTTTTAAAAGATATATTTTAGTTTTTGAACTTTTGTTTACTGTATTTTGGTTTCTAAGAGCTGTTGGGTAACATTATCGTTTTTTTTATTGATTTAAGTTTTACTGACTTAAGAATTTGACAACTATTCATATTTCTTATTTTTTGTTCTTTTAGAAATTTCTCAAAATTGTAAAGAAATTTTAGGAGAAAAAATGAGTTTCTTGTTTATGGTTCTCATTCCAAAAAAAAATCAAATTTCCTTCTTTTTTTTTTTCAATAAAAGCAATTAAAAATAAGAAATAGTTACCAAATGCTATTATATTTTCTTGATTAACAGTAGGAAATAAGTTCACCCTAAATTTTTTAAATGTTTATTCTACTCCAACTTTAAGAAAAAAAAAACAATCATTTTCATCCTTAATATTATTTTTATTAAGGGATCAAAACGATTATTTTTTAAAAGATTAAGATTTCAAATAATGAAATTTAAACCAAACATATAATTTCTCCTTAAAACAGTTAAGAAAATCGAATTGTATTTCACATTTTCACTGTTTTTAAATATATGTTTGGTGGTAAATTAAGAATATGAAACACCTAAAAACATAAATTTTTACTTCCATATAAGTCACAAAATCCTAATATTGCTTTCTAAAATAAAATCACCAAACTAATTCACTCAATTAATCTGTTAATCTAAAAAAAGAGTAAATTATATTCCTTTGAAGGGCAAGCAATTTTTCTTTAATAAAAATAGTAATGATTAATTAAAAAGGGAAAAAAAAAAAAGAAATAGAAAGTGTGAAAAGACAATATTGAATCGTGTCAAATAAAAACTCTTAACAAAAACCATTCGTCAGATTCAGTTTTTTTTTTCCGTTGACTTTTGAAACTCTGGCCATTGACTTTTCTACCCTCCAAATTTCATAACAATTTTAATTTTCAATCTCTTCCAAACTATCAAATATTCTGTTCCAATATTTCGTAGTATGAAATATTCCTTTTGACTTTTATTTCTTTATATTCCTTTTTTTTTATCTTTTTTCTTAATACAATAACGTGGGAGATTTGAATTCCAACTCACAATCTTTTAATCAAAATATTTTCATACGTCGGCACAAAAGTGAAATAAAAAAGTTAAATTCATTTCAATAGTTAATATGTTAGATGTTTTACATGAAATTCAAATACATAAAATTTCAATCTAATTATAAGAAAAGGAGATTATGTCTAGTTTTTGTCGATTATTTCACTAAAATAAATTAAGGTTTAACTCCTGTTTAGCTTTTGACTTTGGTTCATTTTTATTAAAGTACTTTCAGAACGTTCATTTTGGTTCTTATATATTGAACTTTTATTCATTTTTGTAATTGTGGTTTCAAAACGTTTGTTTTCGTTTTAGTATTTCTAAAAAATGACCAATTTGGTCTCTATTTAGAAAACTTTAACATAGATTTAATATAAATTTATGACGTATATTTCAAGAAATTTAATGAGTGAAGTGTTATACTAAAATTATAATAAAAATAAATAAGAACAAAATGAAAAGAAATAGATCAAAATGATAAATTTTTAGAAGTCCAAATACCACAATGGAAATTTCAAAAGTATAAGGACTATAATGAACAAAAATTGAAAGTATAAGGACCAAAATTAACGTTTTGAAAGTATAAGAATCAAAATAATATTTACACCCAAAATTAACTAGACTAGAATAAAAAAATATTTTTATTATTTGCATATTACTCAAATAAGATTTAAACTAAATATTTATTATTTTATTTTGCAAGGAAAAAATAAACTAAAACACTAAAAAAAAGGGCATCTTTGACCAGCAGCTCAGGTTCCTACCTATCCAAGTTAGGGAAAGTATTAATTCTTTGCCTTTTTTTTTCCTATAAGCTAATTTATTTTTACATTATATATATAAACTTTATTTTAAAAAAATCACATAAGCTAGATTAAGAACATTGATTTTGTAATCATAAAATTAGAAATGATAGAAGCTAGCCTGGTTTTAAATATGGTCTAAATTAATTTTTATTTAAAAAATACTGTTAAAATCCATATTATTTAAATTAAATGAACACAAATATTTTAGCAAATAACATAATAATAGCATAGTAGGTAAGATAGTTAAAAGTTAATTTGAGATGACTTTTTATGAAAAATATTTTTAAATTATGGAGTTTTTTTTTTTAATTTATTATATGCATTTCTAAAGACAATATACTAATAAAAGTGGTATTACCTTATCATTTATATTTAGTTACACCAACTTTTGACTTATTATTTTATTTAGAAATTTTTGGCATTAATATATATATAATATGATTTAATATAAGTGACAATAAATATAGAGCTTTCCATATAGTATTATATTAAAAATCTTTCATATAATTGATGTCGTCAATTACTAAACATATGCAAGTATTTTTAAAGTACAATTTAAGTTAAAAGTTTGTACATGTGACTAGTTTTAGTTAGTGGCCTGCATCGAGATAGGTGCTCGGAGAAATTTCTCAATACTACTACATTATCACGGTTAAAGCCAACAATTTTCCAACGATTATAACGAGGAAAAATTTTACATTCTAACTTTTTATATATATATAAAAGGACGATGGATAAATCTGAAAATAAAAACATTAAGACGTGGTTTGAATTTGATAGCAGTTTTATTTTTTATTTTTCATTATTAAAAATTAAGATTATAAAACATTATTTTTCACCAGCGTGGTTCTTTATTTTGTTATCTAATTCCTAAAAAATATTACCAAATTAAAGTTACAATTTGAAAAAATAAAATTAGAAAAATTAATTTTATTATTTTTTTAACCTCTGGCAAAGAATTCCAAGATGATTTTCAATAAAGGTGAAAGGGTATCGAAGAATTTATGAAAAAACAAACAAAACAAATCTCAATTAATATTCATTGTAATCAACAAATATAATATTTTATTATGCTAAAATAAAATAGATATTAATTAATTTATTTATTTATTTTAGTTGAAAAGAGTTATATACTAAAATAGTGGTAGAATTTTAATTTCCTGCTCAATGATGAACAAATAGATATTTTTCTAAGAAAATGTATCTAAAGAAATATCCTTTTCTTTTGAAAAAGAAACATTGGTGAATTTTATCATCCAAATAGTCAATGTCTATAAAGTTTGGTCATCCTAAAAAAAAATAAAAAATAATTATAAAAAACTATAGGTTCATCCTATGTTGAATTGTCGAATTAACCATTTAAAAAGAAAAAGAAAACACCAAGAATGGTCTATTTAGCACGTGAAACTTATTGGTCTAAAACAAATAAAATGAAAATGAAAATTTGTAGCTGTTGTTATTAATTTAATTAGGATTTTAAATTTTTTTATCAATTGATACTTCATCTACGTCGACACGAGAGGTAAATTAACATTTCCATTATATCATAAAAGCATCGACAAGATGTAATAAAATATCAGTAAAATATCACCAATTTATACATAATATTAGTAATAATCATGGTTTTAAATATCCATCGACATATCCATATTTTCATGAGTTCGACATTGATATGAGGAGTAAATCGACATTTTCATCATATTATAAGAAAATCGACAAAATAAACAAATATCAATAAAATGTCACTCATATATACGTAATATTGATATTAATTATTTTTAATTAATTTAGAAATAGGAAAATGTTTATTTGTTAATTTAAATATTTTTTATGATTTTTAAAATTTTTCTAACTTCTACAGAAATATCAATCGACATCGATATTTTATCGATATTTCCATCGATATTTCTATGAAATTGAGACCTCAACATTCCATCGACATCGACATTTAAAACTTAAGTAATAATAATTTCTAACTTGTTTAAAAAATGTGAAATGTCTATGAGTTAACTTAAATATATTTGTTTTAAAATAACAAATACTCAAACTTATTTTTTAAGGCTATTATTATTAGTATTACTATCTAATATAATTTTCCATTTCACGTGAAAGAACAGTTGGGTCCCACGTGCTTTTGAACTTTCAACTTCCACTCAGATACAATACTTAGAAAGATGGGTGACCTAAGTTTATAATTTAATCTAATTTAAATAAAATATATTTTTTCTATATACTTTCATTAAAATTTATAAAAGTTTACACTAACATTTAATCATGTCCAATCATGACATTTACATCATCATCCTATCTATTTTTCTTGGTTCAAACTACTGTGGCCACCTTTACCTAGGCAGTTATCAAATAAAAATAATAGTAATAATTAAAAAAAAAAACGCTCCCGCACTAGATTATGGAAATGAAAAAGATGGATGATTAGGGTAACTCATTTTTAGTTTTCTATTTTTAAAAAGCTAGAAAATTGAAAATACATATCAGAGAGGAAAATTATATCTACTTATAGAGATGATAATGGCGTGGGAGCGAGTGAGAATGCTCTCCTCCATTCTCGGGCTCGTAAAAATTTTTAGTCCCTGTCTCCACCTCATTCTTCGGTTCGAGAGATGTTCTCGAGAAAAATTATCGATTTTATAATTATTTTTAATTATTTTTAGAATTTAAATATAAAAATGTAATAAATATATAATAATTATTTAAAAATAGAATCGGGGATGACCCGGGACATGAAAAGACAAGTTTAAAGAGTTGTAAAGATAAATTTTAGAGAGATAAATAAAAAGATTTTTAAATAAAATAGTAAAAGAAAAATTAAAGACAAAAAAGAGAAATTTTAGAGAAAAATAAAAGTAAAGTTGAGAGGAAAAAATATGTTAAAGAAATAAAAAATTACAGGAAAAAGAAATTTAGAGATAAAAATAAGATTCAAATATAACTTTTAGAGAAAATAAATAAATATAGAGATAAATAGTTATTTAGAAAATAAGATATAATTTTCAGAAGAAAAAATATATTAAAATATGAAAGTTTAGAGAGAAAAAAGTTAGAAAAAATTATAATTTTTTTAGAGAGAAATCAAACTGATCTGTTAGGAAAAAAATAAAAAATAAAAATACAGAGAGTGAGAAATAATAATAAATATTCCAAATATGAAAATTTTAAAGAGAGAAAAATAAATTTGTAGAGAGAAATTTAGAAATAAAAAAATTTTAGAGTGAGAAATAAATATTTTAGAGATAAATATAAGAAAGAAAAAAAAATTGAGTATTAAAATAAAAAATAGATTTTGAAAAACAGAAACCTATTTTTAAAAACTACTTTTTTTTTTCTTTTGAAACTTAACGTAGAATTTTAAAATGATTTTTTAAAAACAAAAAATAGAAAATAGAATGAATTATCAAACCATCCTTATTTTAAACTAAAAATCCAAAACCAAAAACTTAACCAGTATTAGCAACAATATCACCTTTTAGAGTATCTCAATTCTGAGACAACAAATATTAAAAAAAATAAAATAAAAAAAATTCAAGGGAGAAATTGGAGATATTCTGTTCCACCAAAAGAATTATTTAACTTTTGCATACGAATTTACATGATGAACAAGCATTTCTCTACTTATGGATCAAAATATTTTGTTACTCCTAATTTTAGTTAAAAGTTTAAAACTCCATTTTCACCTTACTTTTAGTTTGTTTTCTATTGTCAGTAGCAAAATTTGTAAACCACAAAAGATAGTTTGATGCAAGTCGTAACTCAGGGATACAGATCATATAGATTCACATGATTTTGGGTAACAGAAGCCTAACATACGAGTATACAAGGCAATAACTAGGAGTTGGACATGATCATTGATGTAAGACTAAATCAGCTCGATCCTAGGCGTCCCCCGACTTCTTTGAAATGGCAATGACATTAAAGTTCAGCGACTCGGGATTTTTTGCGATCATTCCCTTTATGACTTGGGCTGCGTCCTGTGATTTCATCAACCGTTCACAAAATGCAGAAAAGAGAAGTGTAATATTCAGATGCATTGATGGAAGAGGTTGAGATTTGAGAAACAAGCAGCAAGATTCAAAAACAGAGTAACTAAAATATCTATGGTTCCACACCATTCTAGTAGCTAAAACTGACTTGGATAATTTTTCAGAGCAATTGTTTACCTTTAATAAATTGCTGGGTGATGTTGCACCATGTGATATCGGTCCCGACTTTCTCCCATCGAGCTCATAAAGTTTCCCTAAATAAGCAACAGTTAAGATATTGCCCAATTCATTATAGACATGACAAGTAAGCACTTTTTTTATTAGAGAGGGAGAGAGAGTCCCTAATAAGTTCTTACCATCTACACACGTGAAGCAGATAAAGTGTGTATCTACATTTTCCGAAGCCTGCGAAGCCAAATATAGACACGGCATGAACAAAGAATAATATAACACTCTTTGAAAACAGAATAGAAGTAGACGAGGACAGAGTTAGAGGAAAGTGGTGAGAAATCGAGGGCAAGGCACACACAGGCATTTATATACAGAGAGAGAGAGAGTATTTGTTCAAGTCAATCAATTTTGTGTTCATCGGGTCTCTAATCTCTAATCATTCAGGTTTTCTAATTTTAATCACTGAAATGCTTATCAGCAAAGGATATCTGTCAAAGCTTTATATTGAAAAACAAACCAAGTACCGAAGATTCACCTACAAGCTGAATGCAAACCTAAAGGAGTTATATCTATAGATCCTTACTTCTTAGTA